>KE504714.1:480854-494444 GCA_000441515.1 Elaeis oleifera | reverse complement strand
ATATTAATTGATATTTTTTATGTCAATTTATGACATAAATCAATTTTCAAATTGATTTGAACAACTATTACAAAGAGATAAACCTTACAAAGCTTGAATGCGATTGCAATTAAAGTTCAAAGAATTAATCATATGTAAGAATGAAGGAAGCAAAGATATCCAACCTTCGAGAGTAGAAGATATGCTTGTTTTCAGGAATGAAGATATTGATGCTGTAGATGTTTCTGCCATGCAAGGTGATGTACTCTGATAGCTTGGTGACCAAGCCCACTGTGTCTTAGCTGTCCACTACCACCACCACCACTTGATCCACTTGAACTAAAATTTATTAGCAAGAAAGATCAAAATAGCTATTGTGGATTAGCAATTACTTCCAGATCATTGAAAAATATGAATTCCATATGTGTTGCTTGTAATGACGGTGGTGGAGGAATGGGAGGCCCGTAAGACGGCTCAAGTGATTTGGAGGATGGAGGATGGAGGAGTAGGTGGTGGGTCATTGGAGGAGGGTCATGGGATAGAGTTTGGTTCTATGCTTTCTTCTCTCTTTTTTTATGTGCGCACACAGGAGGGAGAGAGAGTGGGGGAGATGACATGACGTAGTGTAGGGAGTTTGTGGAGCGTTACCATCACTATCATTATTTCATCCCAGCTCCATTTGATGGCAAAGCCTTCAAAATCTCACTCCTCTCCAACTCATTTTATTGGATGCTTGTGCTTGCATGAAGGTTGATGATAGCCTTCGATGAATGGTTGTAGATAGTACAGAAATTTTATTTGTAATTAAAAGAGAGGACAAAATAAATGATTAGATATTATGAGATGGAGGTTGAGATGATCATTTAGATATAAATAGAGATACGATGGCTCATATGAGCTGCTAGTGAATGATCATGTGCATCTTTTGTAAGATAATGAAAAGGGTAAAATCTATTCTTGATCATCCCGCAGTGCAACATCACCCTCGAATTCTTATCCTTGACAACAAATTAGATTCATCAAATAAAAAATACTAATTATTACCATGAGGGAAATAATTTACAAATAAGAGATTTGTAGAGGCTCAAAGATAATGAAGAACATTGGACAAGTGAAATTAGTTTATGACTAGTGATGGAAGATGAATCAACATGGGAGATAAAGAAATCTTATCCATTGCCAACTTGAATACTCTTAGAACCACCATTTTGATGAGATAGATAACTTGTTGAGGTCAGCGGTGATATAATGAGTAATATTAGTACTTGAATATCATGCATTATTTTGAGTGAGTGAGAGGGTGGTAACCATAGTTGCAAGTTTCTTTGGAAGATGGTAACGTTGATATGCATAGTTCATGCAATAATAGCAATTGATGATAATATGTCCAACCTTATTACATATTTGATAGATTGGATAAGTAGACTGTGAAGAACGACCATATGCAGATCTTGAGGTGACAAATGCACTAGTAGATTGCCTAGAGGCCTCTTACATGAGACTAATTTCCTCATAGTTTAATAAAGCACGGAGTTCTTTAAGAGGAAGATCATAGGTGTGAGTATGAATCTGAATCAAAGAAGGGAATGAGTGATAAGATGGAGGAAGTTGTAGGGTTCTGGATGGTGCAGTAGAAGGGTCAGATGTTAAAATTTTCATTCAAACACTCAAGTGCACCGAAATCCTAATACTCAGAATCCTTTGACTATAGCAATCAAAGCATAAATAACTAAATGAGATATGAAGAATATCTGTAATACTTACTTAATTTTCACTAGGTGCTCAAGTATTCATTCTCCAATGGTGATCTACATAGGAATTACACCAAGGACAATGCTCCTTCTTAAATCTTTCTTCAAGAGTTCTAGCATCTAGAACTTGAATAGCCTCACACTGGTCAGATTTTTTCAAGAATCTGACTTCATGACTCTTTTGGACTTCTTAAATCTCTTCTTTAGAATCTCTTTTTTCTTATTTTGATCTGACTCAGGCTTTCTTAAATCTAGAAAGTCTTGTCCTAAAACTTGGGAGAGTTAGAAGAGAAGGGAGAGAACTTGGACTAAATTTGGAATGGATTGGAATGAATCTGAATGCCTAATGCCCAGGGCCTTTTATATGTGAGGAAAAGATGTGTGAGGAAGAGTCACAACTCTTCCTCATGTCCCTCTAGTAGTTGCATATCCTCAGAGAGAGTTCCTTCAACAAAAGGACTCTTTCCAAGGAACGCGACTTCTCCATTCACCCCATGTGCATGCATTCAAGCGGCATTTCTGGCATCCATCCCTTCATTAGATAATTCTAATTTTGCCATGTATGATTTCATCTTAATTTGAATTCAAATGAGAGTCATATCAGTAAGGAATGCCTCCTTCTGGCCCATGGTAGAAGGACTTCATATGAAGAGTCGTGTGATTCCATTCTATGCATGCACGACTCCTCTTTCCAAGAGTTTCTCTATGCCAAATAAAATCCAAAAATGCCACTTCAACCTTTGAGATATGTGCCAGAGAGTGAAGGGTGATGTAGACTACCACATCTATCTTAATCCCATGTGAGAAAACTCTCTTCTTTCTCCACATATAAATGCACATGTCCATCCTTATTAATGCACCTAGAGTCCATCCAAGTTAGGACTCTAGCAAATGGTACCTCACAAAGCTATGTGGCACCATCCAATGGCGGCCACACTCTGATCCAAATCTAAATTAAGTCTTGACTTAATTTGATTTAATCAAAAAGTAAGATTCGAATCGAATTCGAATCTGATTCAAGGAGCTAGGGTTTCTACAGGCACTAGCATACTTTTTCGATAATATCATTGGATCTAAAATTTCAATCAACCATATCAAATGGGTTCTTGATTAATTTTTTATATATGTGACCTATTAGATTTCACATCTAGCCAGCAGTAGGTCTGGATGCATATTTGACCTAGTCTGATTAAAATTCTTCTAATCGATTAAGGTCCAACCATACCAATTCGAGTTCAGCAATTAGAACTCTTTCTAATTGAGGATCAAATTAACTACTTTAATTCAATCAAATCTATAAATCAAGATTGACGTCTAATAACATATCATGACTATCCAAAAGATGTAAATTTGATAAAATATCAATATATCTTTCAGTGGTAAGTTACCATACAATTCAATTCTTTGATCATCCCGCATCCTAAATATATTTATGAGTATGAAATTATATCAAACTCAAATACATAGTCATATCAATTTTCTATTAAACAGTGATGACTCGAATAATGAAGCATTAGAAATTTTTCTAATCTTCATCCTGCTTTGGTCAAAGACTTCTTGAGTCATCTAGAGATGAGAATACATAGGATGGCATCTTCTCTTACTAGAAATGATCGATTTTTTATTGATCGACTCATAATCTTCATAACATTCCACTATATCCAGAATATCTCATACATGACTCAATCATGAATGAGTATAAACTAAAATATGAATTCATATGTATAAGATTTCATGATAGTCTCAAGTTTAAGGATCAGTTGCACAACTCCTACTAAGAGAATCATCTTTTAACATACAAGTAAGACTCCATAAGATGTTCTCTATTGGTGAGTCAATTCAGTGAACTCATTTCCTAATGAGCATCCACTTTCTTATATTAGTGTCCCACACAAGTAACTTGTGAAATCAGCCACTCTTTCTATCAAGCATACATAGAACGTGCTAGTCTTTCTAGAATATTGATTCCTGACTCAATATTTCTATGATCAAGAATATTTTAGATTAGAATTTTAAGATTTTAGGCTTCATAGGCATAAACTCTTTATGGTCTTAAAACCATTATCCTAATCTATGGGATTCATCACAATCTTGAACACAATAAAATGCAGCTATAATGATGAATCAAAATATCTTATTTATTAATAATTAATAATATCATTATATGAGTTAGAAGATTATATAAAAAAATTCATCATATCACTCATGCGATTGATCGTATCACTCATGCGATTGGCTTGTAGGGCACTAATCTTTCAATCTCCCACTTATACTAAAGTTAATCACCTTTGTATCTTAATCTCGTATAATCTAGATGGAGATTAAATAGCTGCTACGGTATGACCTTAGTAAATGGGTCTGCTATATTATTCTTAGTATCAACTCGTTCTATTACAACATCTTATCTTTCGATAATTTCTCGAATGAGATGAAAGCGTTTGAGGATGTGCTTGAATTTGTGATGAGACCTAGATTCCTTAGCTTGAGCAACGGCTTCAGTATTATCACAAAAGAGTGACACCGATCATTCTATCTCAAGAACCACATCCAATTTAGTGATAAATTTTTCATCCAAACAGCTTTCTTGACCGCTTCACTAACAACAATATATTCTGTCTCAGTGGTTGAGTCAGCTATAATTTACTGTTTGAAATTCTTCCAACTCACTGCTCCACCATTCAAAGTGAACACATATCCTGATATAGACTTGCTATCATCTGGATCAAATTAAAATTAGAGTCTGTATATCATTCTAGTTTCAACTCTGATTCTTCAAATATAAGAAAATATCTTTAGTCCTTCTCAGGTACTTAAGAATATTTTCATAACTTTCTAATGATCCTCTTTTGGATTAGTCTGAAATCTATTAGCTATGCCTAAAGCATAAGCAACATCAAACCTGGTACATAGCATGACGTATATGATCGATCCTACAGTCGAATAAGGGATTTCATTCATTCTTTCTTTCCTCCGATGTCTTAAGAAACATTTTCTTGGAGAGACATGCCATAACTTGTAGGTAGGTAATTTTTTTACTTGCCTCCATATTGAACTTCTTCAACACAAGGTCTATATATCTAGACTGAGATAAACCAAGCATCCTCTTAGATTTATCTCTATAGATCTTTATACCTAGTATACAAGATGTCTCACACAAGTCTTTCATGAAAAATTTATTGATAACCAAGTCTTGATCGATTGTAACATTAGGATATCATTCTCAATGAGTAGTATATCATTGACATACAAAACTAAGAAGACAATAGCACTCTCGCTTGTCTTCTTATACATATACGATTTATCCTCATTTTTAATGAAGTCAAACTCTTTGACTGTCATATCAAAATGGATGTTCCAACTCCTCGAAATTTGCTTCAATCTATAGATTGATTTTTCAGTCTGCATTCTTGATTTACTCTCTGATTAGAGATACATCTCTCTGACTGAGTTATATATATCTCTTTTTCAAGATTATCATTGAGAAAATGATCTTGACATCCATCTGCTAAATCTCGTAGTCATAGTATGCAGCTATAGCAAGCAGAATCCGAATAAATTTGAGCATAGTCACTGATGAGAAGATTTCATCATAGTCAATTCTTGTCTTACTTGAAATCTGTCGCCACCACTTTAGCCTTATAGGTTCAACTTGGCTATCTGCTCTGATCTTTTCTTGAAGATCCACTTGCACCTATTAGAGTCACACCCTCAGGCGCATCAATCAAAGTCCATACTTGGTTGGTATACATAGAGTCCATCTCAAATTTCATGGTGTCTAACCATCTGTCAGAGTCTCTACTTATGATAACTTTCGAGTAGGTCAGTAGATCATCATCTTCAATGATGCTGATCTTCTTATCATTTTCAATGGTAAAATCATATCTTAAAGATGCTTGACGTACTCTATCTGACCTTTGGAGAGGAGGTATGTATTATGGATGTACCTCATTCTTGGATACTTCTGTTTGAGAATTATTTTGTGAATCATCTACTGATATTTCTGAAATGATTTGTAGGCTCTGAACTTCTTCCAGTTTAATATTTCTCCAATTATCTTCTTTTTAGATAATTTTTTTTCAAAAAAGTGATATACCTATTGATAAATAATTTTTATTCAATAGGGTGGTAGAAATAATATCCTTTTGTTTCCTCAGGATACCCTACAAAACTGTATTTGTTTGATCTTGCACTTAACTTATGTTCAAAAATATTTCTGACATAAGTAGGATAGCTCCATATCTTAAGATGTTTAAGACTAGACTTTCTTCCTTTTCATATCTCGTATAGAGTGCTAGCAACAGATTTTGAAAGCACCCTGTTCAATATTTATGAGACAGTTTCTAGGGTATATCCTAAAAAGATATTGAAAGATTGGTGAAGCACATCATGGACCGCACCATATCCAATAAAATTCGATTCTTCTTTTCTGCTATATCATTTAACTGTGGTATATAAGGAGAGATCCATTAAGAGAGAATGCCTTTATCCTTGAGATGATCAAGAAGCTCATAAGATAAATATTTTCTCCTCGATCGGATCGAAGAATCTTGATATTTTTTTAGTTTATTTTTTGACCATACTCTGATACTCCTTGAAGTTATCAACAGCTTCAGATTTATGTTTCATAAAGTACACATATCCAAATCTTGATAAATCATCTGTATAGGTGATGAAGTAGAAGTATCCTCCTCTGATTTGAGTTATCATTGGCACATACATCTGAACATACTAGGGCTAACAACTCACTTTCCTCTCTCCATGTCTAGAGAATGGAGTCTTGATCATCTTATCCATGAGACATAATTCACAAGTATAATATGGTTCATAATCATAGGGGTTAAAGAACTGTTCTTTGTACAATTTGTTCATTCTTGATTCACTAATATGATCAAGATGGCAATACTAGAGATATGTGATATTCATATCTTCTCTCTTTCTTTTCATATTTTTATCAATATGAAAATATTTTCATTAAATGTAAGAATTAGAAGATTATCAACTATATAGTCATTGCCATAGAATTCATTAAAATGATACATGGAGCAACCATTATCCATTATCTTTATTTTAAAATTTTGTTTCAATAACAAAGGTACAAAATAATATTTTAATAATCTTAGATATATAGTATCATTCTTCTAATTCCAAAATCTTATCCGATAATAAATTTAGTAGATAGGTTTTTACAACCTCGGCATGAATGGACTCTCTACTTGCGTTGAAAAACTCAAAGTCATCTCTTTTCAGTCCTCTGATTTTCTGTAATCTCTACAACGAATTACAGATGTGAAAACTACATGCGATATCCAATACCAAGAATCATTGGTTGAAGCACTCAATGAAAAGGTAGTATGTATCACATACATATTTTTCTGTGCAACACTTGCACCTTGCTTCGAGCTTGCAAGATAACTCTTGTAATTCTTCTTCCAACATCCTATTTTACGGTAGTAATAACAGGTAATATTTGTGGAGACATTCTTTACCTTCTTTCTTTTGAAGATGCTGCCTTTTCGACTCTGTTCTCCATATAACTCCTTGAGATTAAAGAGTATGGAATGAGGATCCATATTATCATATTGTTTGTGCAACTCATTACTCATCAAGGCCAACATAATATACTTGACAGTCATGCTGTCAGTCTGCCATATCTTATATGTGGTCTATACTTCTTCAAAAGTATTTTTACTAATTGGATCAGGATCAGGAGTATCCAAAATATAAGAGATATTCTTCTGTGCAAATATGATTTGTAAATTCTTCAACCAATCCATATAGTTCGGATCGATCAACTTATTAGCATCAAAAATTCGACGCAATGAGAGTGAAAAAGTCATGATGTAGATATTTAATTTACATAAATTAAGAATAATAGTATAAGCAAACCACTAATGATGACATACATAATTAGATAAGATCTTCTGTCTAGTTATATCTTCCACTATTTTATCAGATACCTTGGCCCTCAATATGGTAAGCGAAAAATTCTAATATGATTTTTTAGTGGGGTTGAGATCTTAATTTTTTAAAGAAGTCTTATAGATAGTACAATAAATTTCAATGAATTCAAAAGTAGAAAACTCTTTCCAATTATATCCTATACAACTCTCAACAAAATCTTGTCTTTAAAATACTCATAGCCTTATGGATAGTACAATAAACTATAGTATTTTAGTTAAATCAGACCCTTCATTTTTATACAATCATATCTGAATTATGTTATCCTTATGGATAACACAATAAAGTAGCATATCAATCTCCATAGTAAGTTTTGTGGATAGCATAATAAATCTACTACGATTTTTGACATAGTATTGGTTTAGCATGAAGGAAGACTTGTGTAGTGATCTTAATACTAAGCATCCTAAATTCAGACAAATTAATCGAATTGATCAGATAAGTATATGATTGATAGGAGGCTTTTCATACTTTTGCAATGGTCCTAATTAAGTAACCGTCGCTTAAGAAATACTTTTTTAGATACTAATTGATCAATCAATTCCAAACTCGGTTAGCTTTTGATTTTTATCACTATGACTTAATATAATTTTCAAAGAGATTTATGATCTCATGTACATTCAACCTAAATTTTATAATGATGTATAATCATACTATAATCAAGACAACATAATTTGAAGTAATGCATCTAAACAAATTTTTAAGCTTGACTAGGGTTTGGATGTTCAATTGGACTTAACTCTTAGCGTGAATTAAACCAAACCGAAAACCCTCAATATCTTAATCATGCAAATATGCTATCATTTGATTGTATTAATCAAGAAGGCTTTAATAGCACTGTAGGATTTCAGATGGTGCAGTGGAAAGATCAGATGTTAAATTTTTTATTCAAACATCCAAGTGCACTGAAACCCTAATACTTAGAATCCCTTGACTAGAGCAATCAAAGCATAAATAACTAAATAAAATTTGAAGAATACCTATAATGTTTATTTCGAATTCTACTAGGAGTCTGGGTGTTCATCCTCCAATGGTGATCTACACAAAAATTACACCAAGGACAATGCTTCTTCTTGAATCTTACTTCAAGAGTTCTAGTTTCTAAAACTCAAATAGCCCACACTAGTTAGGTTTCTTCAAGAACCTGACTTCACTCTTTCGAAGACTCTTTTCGACTTCTTAAACTTCTCCTTCAGAATCTTTTTTTCCTTATTTGACCTGACTAAGGCTTTCTTAAATATAGAAGCCTTATCCTAAACTAGAGAGAGGTAGGAGAGAAAGGAGAGAACTTGGACTGAATTTTGGAATGGATTGGAATGAATATGAATGCCAACACCCAAGGCCTTTTACAGGTGAGAAAAGGGTATGTGGGGAAGAGTCACAACTCTTCCTCACACCCCTCTAGTGGTTGCATGTTCGGAGAGGGAGTTCCTTCAAACAGAAGGTCTCTTTCCAAGGAATGTGACTTCTCCCTTCACCCCACGTGTGCACATTCAAGTGGCATTTCTGGCATCCATCCCTTCATCAGATAATTCTGATTTTTGCCACGTATGATCTCATCTTAATTTGAATTCTGATGAGAGTCATATTAGTAAAGAATGCCTCCTTCTGCCCCATGGTAGAAGGACTCTTCATGCGAAGAGTCACATAATTCCATTCCATGCGCACGCGGCTCCTCTTTCCAAGGGTTTCTCTATGCCAAATAAAATTTAAAAATACTATTTCAGTATTTGAGATGTGTGCCAAAGAGTGGAGGGTGATGTGGGCTACCACATAGATCTTAATCTCATGTGAGAAGGACTCTCTTCCTTCTCCACGCACAAATGCGCACGCCCATCTTTATTAGTATGCCTAGAGTCCATCCAAGCTAGGACTCTAGGAAATGGTGCCTCACAAGGCTATATGGTGCCATCCAATGGCAGTCACACTCTAATCCAAATTCAAATTAAGTCTTGACTTAATTTGATTTGATCAAAAAGTAAGATTTGAATCGAATTCGAATCCGATTCAAGGAGCTAGGGTTTCCACGCGTGCAAGTATGCTTGTTGGTAATCCGATTGGATTCAAAATTTCAATCAACTATATCAAATGGGTCTTTGATCAATTTTTTATGTATGTGATCCATTGAATTTTACATCTAGCCAGTAATAGGTCTGAATGCATGTTTGACCTAGTCTGATTAGAACCCTTCTAATCAATTAAGGTCCAAATCATGCCGACTCGAGTTTCGTAATTAGAGCTCTTTCTAATTGATGATCAAATTAAATACTTTAATTAAATTAAATTTATAAATCAAGATTGATGTCTAGCAATGTATCATGCCTATCTAGAAGACATAAAATTTGATAAAAATATCAAATACATCCTTTAGTAGTAAGTTACTATGCAATTCAATCCTTCGATCATCCTGTATCCTAAATATGTTCGCAAGTATGAAAATATGTCAAACTCAAACATATATTCATATCGATTTTTCATCAAACAATGATGACTCTAATGATGTAGCATTAGAAATCCTTTCTAATCTTCATCCTGCTTTGACCAAAAATTTTTGAGTCATCTGGAGATGAGAATTCATAGGATGATATCTTTCTTACTAGGAGTGATCAATTTCTTGTTGATCGACTTATAACCTTCATATACATTTCACTATATCTAGAATATCCTATATATGACTCAATTATGAATGAGTATAAATCAAAATATGGATTCATGTGCATAAGATTTCATGATGATCTCAGGTGTAAGGATCTGTTGCACAACTCTCACTAAAAGAATCATCTTTTGACATGTAAGTAAGACTCCATAAGATATTCTTTGTTGGCAAGTCAATCAGTGAACTTATTTCTTAATGAGCATCCATATTCTTGGATTCGTGTCTCACACAAGTGGCTTGTAAAATCAGTCATCTTCTCCATCGAGCATATATAGAATGTCCTAGTCTTTTTCGAACATTGATCTTCAACTCAATATTTCTATGATTAAAATATTTTAGATTAAAATTTTAGAATTTTAGACTTCACAGGTATGAACTCTTCATGGCCCTAAAATCATTATCCTAATCTATGGAGTTCAGCATAATCTTAAACATAATAAGATACAGCTGTAATAGTGAATTAAATATCTTATTTATTAATAATTAATTATATCATTACATGAATTGAAAGATTACATAGAAAATTTATCGCATCACTCATGCGATTGACTTGTAGGACACTAATCTTTCAAAAATCTTCAGGATGTATATAAGCAACTTATCATCACTTACTGATGATCCATATGTAGCTAGCTTATCATCAAAAATTTTGAATTACTGAAGATAACCTTGTATAGATAATGGTCCCTTTTTAATGTGATGAAGCTGCTATTATATAGTCATGGCATGAAAAGGAGCAAGGGAGGCAGAGTGATGAGATGGAGTATTACAAGCTTTCTTGGCTGATGTGACTCCAACTATATAAGAAAAATTGATTCCTATAGTATAGCATTGATGTAAAATAGAAGATCTAATCATGTTCATACTATAAAGCATAAGTTGGATGCATTGGGAAGATGATAAAAGTGAATTGTCAATGAAGGACATAATCTTATGCTTTATAAAATTGGTTCAAAGAAAACTTTCAAAGAAGATAGTTGCTGCTATTAGCTTGATTGAGATTAGATTTGAGATATTGGATATGACAAGAATTGTAGTAGGAGATGATTCAGGTTCGGATGAAGATGTGATGTTGCTGACATTATTGGGATGGGCGTCTCTAATATGAGAAGAATGGCTGGGTTTGCATAAGGAAGACAATGATGCCAAGTTGGGCTTTGATGCAATACAAGCGACATAATGTAATGACTAGAATACCACTTAATTGGTTAAGATTTCTTTGAGTATATATTGAATATATATATCATGTACAAGAGTGATTACAGAAGAAAATTAGGAGAAATTACAACAACAAATTGAATTTAAATTTGAAAGGAGAGAAAGTAGAAGAAAATAAGTAGAGGATTATCATAATAATTTTGAGTTCAAAAATTAAATTAGAATAGAGAGAATTTAAGGCATGTTATTAGACTGGTAGTCTCGTTAAGGCCATCATCATCTCTGTTGAACACTATACTTTTATTGGCCATCAAGATGACAAGATTCGTATATGGAAGGTTCTGCTGAAGGGTCCTCACATCCCAAGCTTGTCAGGACTTTTTCTAGCTGAAGGACTTCTTGAAGAGCTCCATCAATCCAAGCAACTACATTGAGGAGTGGTGGCAGTGCCACCACTAGTCAACAATATAAATCCAGTACTCCAACAATGTTTCATGTCTTGCATTGAGCAAGGATTGGAGCCTGCTATACTTAATCTCATGGGACTAGTCTTTAAAGTTTGGCGACTCATTGACTCCCTATGTATAGAGTTAGTCAACATGTATAATGACATGGTGAAGTGGTGGTGGCAACGGTAGGGTTGGTGATGAAGCTGTGGTGGCCGAATGGGGAAGAAGGTGGGTTGATGTGGCATGTGGTGGAGCAGATGCTGATGCAACTTGAGGTGGGGTGACGGTGCTAACAATCAACACTGGAGGGGGGGATATATGGGGGTCACTGGAAGAGATGAAAAGTACAAGGAGAAAGTTAACGAAAGCAGTAGGAGGTTGACCTATAGGGGATGTTGTAGGGGCACAAGGTGTCGGGGGCCTGGTGTTTGTAGGGCAGTAGATAAGAAGATTTGCATGTCTGGGGGCCTCACCTCTATGCTGATGGGTCATATGAGACCTATGAAGTGTTTGGCTATGGAGGTGGATCCCATGTTGGGTGGGGCTTGGAGGTGGGTGGTGTACAGTAAGAGCCTCAACAAATCCATTAGGAGAAGAAGATGACAGATGCAAGGGTGAGGCTCCATCCAGTGTCACCTCCGCAACAGTGGTGGAGGGTGTCGGTGTGGCATTATCCTATGGACATGAGGGCATGCCACATTTCAATATGTTCTAAGGACAGATCTAAATAGAAATTTTATATTTTTATAAGGATTTTTTGCGTGTATATCTTTTTAAACATTCAAATTGACATGAATATCTTTTCAAAATTGATATTTATATATATATCCTCATAAATATTATTTGTATATATGCCTTTCTTTTTTTTACATATGTACTCATATCATCTAATGCCGTTAAAAAATTAGTGGTTTAAATTTAAATGACTAAAATTTTCTTATGGATAGATGTGCAAAAAAAAATTTATAAGGATATATATACAAATAGTAATTTTATGAGGGTATTCATATAAAAATTTTAATTAATTGTTATCTAATTCATCTAGATGGATTCAGACCTTCTTACTCTGCAATATCACAACATATTATATAATATAACAATATGATGATGATATTATATAATATTTTATATATTAGAATACTATATTATATTATATTTTTAGAAAAAATGAGATGACTATGTTCATTTTATAATAATATATTATACCTTATATATTTACAAAGATATTTTGATAAAAATTTAAATAAATATAATAAGATTATAAATTTTATTATTACATAATATTCAAATCTACAATTATATCCATTCTATACAAATATACAAGCAATCCATCTAATATCATATTTAGATACTTTTCTTCGAAGTATATTATTATACCTAAGAGAAAACATGAATGGTTACGATCTATATATTTCTAGATAAAATAATTTTGATCTATCATTTGATAAAAATTATTTTATCTATATAAGTCAATAAATTAAATATATTTATTATTTTAATATATTATGCATATTAATTTTTTTAATGAAGAAAAGTTAATAAATCAAGGGAGGTATGTCATATATAAAAAAATTTAATTAAATTTTTGCATGTATACCTTCTAAACATTCAAATTTATATGAACACCCCATAAAATTAC
>KE504714.1:456195-480834 GCA_000441515.1 Elaeis oleifera | reverse complement strand
ATTTCTAACGATGTTAGATGATGTGGTATATATGCAAAAAAATATTTTATGAGGATATATATGCAGATATCAATTTTAAAGAATATTCATATAATTAAATATTTAGGAGGGTATATACATAAAAAAATCTTTTTATAAAATGAAGAAATTTGATTGGTAGCTTAGGTGTCACTACTAGAAATAAGGACTTCATTGATAGACAATTTCATTAGAAAATTCATAAAATCCATCATAAAATGTGTTTCTAATGGATTCTCATTTGTTAGAAAAAATCATATGAATAATTTTTTCTAACAAATCATATCTATCAAATTTTTTTGATAAATTTATGATAAATAATCTATCAAAAATATTCTTCCACATTCTCCAATGAATCTTATTTTTCATCAAAAAATATAATTATAATAAAATTTTTTGATAGATAGTCCATCAGAAATTTTTTTGACAAACTATTCATTAAAAAATTTTTACGACTTGTCACTCGTATTGATAGATTTTCTATTAGAAATTTTTTGATATAATTTATGTTAGAAATCTATCATTATTGTGTTTGAATTGTTTTCTATTCACTGATAGATAATCCATCACAAAATTTGCAGATGAACAATCTATCAAAATTTGTTCAAAATCCATCAAAATTTACAAATCTGAAATGAATATCAAATTTAACAAATAAATATCGAGACTCACTTGTTAATATTCAATCAATTACATATTCAAGATTTAAAGTTTACTATCAAGTGCATTAAAATATGTCAAATACTATACAATAAATTTTTTACATGCTTACAAAAGTGCGGTACATGTACAATGTTAAATCCAAAATATCAAATATCTAGTCTATCAGCAGCTGGAGGATCGTTGCCATCAGATAAGAGAGGCAAAAATTGGCCTAAAAGTGATACCTCCATACCCCTTGAATTTGTCCAAACTTCAAACAATTAAGAAATCTGAACTATCATCTGAGTTGTAGCTCATGCCTCTCTCCCGATAATCTTTGCCTGCAAGTGCTTCTCCACCCATTTATTGAGCATCTTCTCAAATTGCTCCTATGTCCAATTAGGCTGAAATGAGGAGCTGTTTGGCTACATGTAGGAGTAGGATGCGGAAGGACCTCTATGTATAGATGTTGCTTTTACCGTAGATCCAAAGTTATATAATCGATCCTTATTAGGATCTCTACTTTCATCAATGATTTGCATCAAAGAAGGCTACAATAAGATATCATCATCATACTTGACTGAAATGGTCGATGCATAAGACTCCTACAAGTACAATAAATACAAAAATAGTAAGTAGCATATTAAATAAATAAATTTATGACTCACAGAAACTTGTTTGACTTGGCATTGATATATTTTGACTTCTTCAATGTATTAGTGTGGTTGAATAATTTTGTGTGATTCGGTTCTCTACCATATATACTTTTACATCTATACTCAACAGCACATGATATTATTGAATAGTAAAAAGATTTAAGACCAAGTACTTTAAATAATTAAAATTATGTTTATAGCTTATTAACTCACCTTTCTTTCTTGTACGTCATGCTGGGTATTAAACCACATGAATAACTGGTTATAGATCCTTCTCTCTTCGTTATTTGATTAGCATGGCCGGCTTCAGATTTCTCTAGCCATTTTTTCTAGACCCAATAATCATCAATGAGCTTCTCCCATATGTCAGATTTCATCTATTTTGGATCTAATCTTTTGCACTCTTCTATAGAAATCTTATAATTTCAGCCCGTCTCTTCCTTTATCTTATCTCAAATAGGAGTTGGCAATAAGTCATGAAAGGCAATAATTAACAATCTTTCCATAAATATATGATAATCATGACATTTTAACCCGTAAATTTGTATTTCTCTATATTCACACATCGGGATATGTTTGAGGCATAGCCATCTAGGAACTTCAACTTCTTTACCCAATTATAAACATCAATTTTCTGTTTTGTAGTCAAACTATAGGTGGCCTTAGATTTGTATACTCTCCCATTACTAGCTTGTTGCAACTCCAAATATGAGCGCTTATAATATGTGGCAAGATCCAATCTAACTTTTACATTATCTTTAGTCTTTCCATTGATATCTATTACTATATTTAATATATTATCAAAAATATTCTTCTCAATATGTTTTATATTTAAATTATGCTAAATCAGATTCATGTACTAGTAAGATAACTTTAAAAAAATTTCCTCTTCACCCAATTATATTAGGTACCGAAATCAAAAATTTTGTTAATCACTTTGGGTGCCAAATGTGATATCAGAAAAACTTCATGTTCTTTGCAACAACTCTTCACCTGATAACCAAGGAGGGCGAAGGGATTTTCAATTGTACTCCTCTTAAAGATATCCTGTTATTTTTGTAAAAGTGATTAATAGGCAAGAATTGGCCATGGCAATCAAAAAAAGATGTCTTTCCATCCTTCTCTAAAGTAAATGCCTTAATACCCTCTATACAGTAAGGATAAGCCAATTTATTATGTGTGCTCCACTTTGATAGCATACAATAAGTAAAAACATCACTAATTATCTACAAAAGTGCTGCTCACACTTGAAAATTCTGCTTTTGATAAATATCATACGTGTTGATCCCTATACTTCATAACATTTTAATTCATCAATCAAAGGTCTAAGGAATATACCGATATGCTTGTCTAGACTTTCGATCCTGGTATCACCATATTTAGGAATATGTATGACTGTTTGAGGTATATCCATGGAGGCCAATTATACACTATTATAATCATTGGCCAACAAGAGTAAGGAGTTGATGAGTGGACAAATAGATTAAATCCATCTGTACACAGTCAAAGTGGAACATTTCTTGGATTAGAGGCAAAATTAGGATAGATTCGATAGAATTGCTTCCATGCCTCACTATTACATGAATGTGCCATAGTACCATCAACATACCTATTCACTGTATGCCATATCATATGCTTAGCAGTTTTTAAGGATATGTAAATCCTCTGAAGTCTCTCTATGAGAGGAAGGTAGCACAAGGCTTGATAAGATATATCTTTCCTATTGTGCCGCCAATATTTATCCTCGATTTATATGAAGGATGTGAACAAATTGAGCATACTACATAACATGCACATGTTAGGACAAACATCTATCCTTACAAATCTAAGTCCAAGCTTTGTAACCATCTTTTTGTTTCATAAAAGTTACATGACAACTTCTAATCCTCTAGTAACATATCTTTTACTATGAAAAAGAGATGGTCATAACAACTCTCATGTATGTTAAATTTAGACCTATAATTTAGAAGCTATGAAACCACAGACACCTTTGCATGCTTTTTTCAATCCACCTATAATGGCTCATTAGTATCTTTTAACAAATCATAAATTTAGCATCTTCTAGATTAGGAGGTTCATAATCAAACTAAATTTCATCATGCTCTATTGTAGGCCACTCATAATTATTACCTACTGTATCCATTACCATTATTGTATCGATTCACATCATCTCCAACATATGTATTCTCATTTCTACTTGTTGAAGATTCTCAGGGCATCCATTATTCTTCATGGGATTCACCATGTAAAAGCTGCACAGTGTATCCTTCAATTAATCCCATTCTACATAATTGTACTCTCACTTCATCATGAGTATCCCACTTTTGATTGCGATACTTAGATTATGGATATCTTATTTTGTTCTCACTCACACATGTGAATTGAGAAAAAATAAATCAAGAAACTCTTCAACCACTAAAATAAATTCAACATTTATATACCCATTAGTTAACTGATTATACATCCAAGTACGATCTTCATATATATTTTAGTTCTATACTAATAAAAGAAATAGGATAAATATCATATACTAATATAAGCAACAAGTTAAATAATACATTTTAAAGAGTCAGATTTCACTAAGGCAGTAACAGATTTATGTTGATCAATCACTGAATCACAATATTTATTATAAACTTTGATGTACGTCATTCAAATTTTTTTTGGCTAATTATAAAATATTTATATTCAATTTGAAGTTTCTCCTCTCTTTAGTTAACCTAGTCATGTTTTGCAGTATTTTTTTGTTTATCAGAAAAGAATATAAAATTAGCATTATGGGAAATACATTTTTATGTGCTTATGCATTTCATCATTCCTGTATGATATTTTTTTATGCATATTAGATAAATTTTAATTAAAAAATTATTTATGATCTTAGATTAATAAAATAGCTGAGATATAGAAGTTGTTAAACCAACCAATATCTCTACCTTCAAGCTTATCAACATTAGGCCCTTGTTGGTTATTAATCCATCAATAGCTTGCAATATTTTCCCAAGGAAGATTTGTTTTATGTGATTTCTTTCTATATTAGCATATTCATACTTTTATGCCTTGGAATTCTAGATGACATCCACTCAAAATTGGAGAGAATTTATTTTCTACTTTGAAAACTTGTGTTAGGAAGAACCAAATTATTACAGTTAAAATTCTTGACCATTATAAAATAATGCATACGTCTCATATACTAGTTTTTCCTATATTGTCGATATATTTTTTGAACTAAAAAGTTGAAGCTATCACTCGGATTAGACACTCATACCTATCTCAGGCATCTGAATGATATCCAAAAAATTGCCCATTAAAATACTAGGAATCGGATTAGCTAATTTTTAGTATGGTGGCAAATTCTATGATGAATTTTAATCTTTTAAAGGCTAAAATAAAATCTTAATGCTCATAAGACTATGGTTCCTTTCCTTCCTTTCTTGAGATCATATTTTCTAGAAAATTTAAAAATAAAAGATTTTTGATCATCAGAAGGTCATGATCAAAAACCCTAACCGTAGCAAGCATAGAGAGGGTCAAAATTTGAGCTTTTCATTCAAAAATCAAACCTTGAAATGGTGGGGTCGAAGATGGAAAAAGAGCGAGAAGGAAACCCTAGAGATTCAACAACATTCCCAAATTTTAAAAGATTTGAGGACTTTTACTTTAGAGTTTGATAAAAAAAAGTATAAAAAAAGGATATTCAAACTCTAATGCCAGAGATTCCTATTGATGAACCCTCAAATATGAAAACTTAGAGAGGATCAAAATCCCATTCAGAGGAAAGAAGCGTAGAGAAATTTTTGAAAAAATGTCTTATCTTTAATTTTTGTCTTTTCCTTGGTTTTCTTTGATTTTTTTGAACTTTTTCTCTAACTTTTCTAGAGTTTTTCATTGATTTTTCCTCTATTTCTTCCATCCTCAGGAACCTCAATTGGGTGAAGTTGGAGAGGCCAAACAAAAAAATGCAGCGGCTGAATAGGGAAGCTTAGTTGATCAGGTAAGGATTTTGAGTTAGATTTATATGTAAGGGTTTAAATAGTATAAACATATGATCAACCATAACATAAATATGGCTTGGTTTGGCCTCGGTAGCTAAGGTAGTGAATAGGTTATCTAAGGATTTGGAGTTCAAATCTTTCCATCCACCTATGATAAAGTAATTTCATAAAAAAATAGAAAATATACTTTAGATTTTATTTTCAAACTTGTGAAAGAAACAACTATTTCAATAATTTAAAACATATTGAAATCATGCTTCCACCAAATCAGCATAAATATTTTTATATTTTTTAAGTTTTTTGAAAAATTTCTAATGGATTTTCTAATGGAGTTGTTTCTGGCAAATAATCTATCAGAAATGTATCAGAGATTTTGGGACATGTCGATTGTATTTTGTTGCTTCTTTTTTGATGAAAATCTATTAGTGATCAGTTAAAATTTGATGGATCACGTTCGTTAGAAAATTTTACCAACGAAGCTTCTATTTTTAGGAATGTGTATTGAAGTAATAAATGAGATGTGCCACATCAAGGATGGCTTCATTTTTTTTCTGTTGAAAAAAAGGTTCATACATGTAAGAGGTGCATGGGAGAATTTAAATGATATGATTGATGAGCCATATAAAATATTATCCTTAACATTTTCCAAAAATGTGGTGGTGGATAGTGGATCATGTTTCTTGGCATGAGTTATACCTTGT
The DNA here is from genome assembly GCA_000441515.1 of Elaeis oleifera. NCBI lineage: Eukaryota > Viridiplantae > Streptophyta > Magnoliopsida > Arecales > Arecaceae > Elaeis > Elaeis oleifera. The sequence goes on along the minus strand of KE504714.1, from coordinate 474,825 downwards.
ATGGTAGCGTTGTTGGAGAACATGAATATGCTTCTAGAGATTGCGAGGGCGTCTTTTGCAAAAAAGTTGTTAACCTTCCTCCGCTCGAATACAAGATTTCATCATTCACTACAAGGATCTAAAAATGAACCAGCTTCTATCACTTATCTTCTTGCAGATACCTCAAAGTAACCAATGGATGATCCAATGGTAGATTCACGTCAAGAAAAATGAATCCTCTTTTCTTCTTTCGCACGAAAGATATACACCCAACCCTTTAGAATGTTTGCAGTATAGGGTGTCCTTGGATGGTGGAACAAGTATTCTGCAGGATAAATTTCAAATTTAGCAAAAACAAGAAAAACGTAAGGATGGAAGAGAAACATCTGCACAAGTTTTTTCTAGCAATAATATTATATCTGAAATTATGTTAGTTGTAAATTCTACATATCAAAGAAATTTCCTGTCCTCTTGACTCTTTCCCAAAATAAATAATAAGTGAACGAATTGTCTGGCCAAGTTGTTAGTTACACTAGCCTCCTAGGTTTTGAGAATTCAACTATTGGCCAAAATCTTGTAAGCTACACCAATCCTTTCTTTTCGCATGGCAAAAAAATTGTTCAAGCGCATAGAACAAGAGCCTCGGTAGTATTACTTAAAGTATGACATAAAATTCTGTAAGCTATTGTCTAGCACCTACCGACCTCATGATTGACTCCTATCCCCTTGTCGTGGAGACCTTACCAAATCTTTGGTGTGGAGATCATCCACAAGTTAAAAACTTCCTACCATAATTGCAGCAACATTTAGATCCTGGTATCAAATTATCCCAAGATCTACCATAATGGTTTGCAAAAAATTATACAGAGAAGAGATATATACACTACGAGAAGAGGAAGCAAACATGTCAGCCCTTATCAGATAAAACCTATTTAATCTATGCCTTTAGAGGCAAGGACATGTCATTGAGGTAGTGTGATCATATCTATAATAATCACGGTTTTCCTTGTGCACTCTCTCCTATTTGTTCCTGAATAATTATGTTGCTCTTTTTTTTGGTAAATAGTAATTATGATGCTTTTTAAAGCGCGCATTGTACATAACCTACATGGACACAAGATTGCTAATCCATAACTTGGTAACTTGATTTCTAATATAGACTTAAGTATTTAATAATACTATAAATATACATTTTTTTTTGCACATTATAAATATACATTTGAACAACTATTTCTATATAAATGCAATCAATGGATCCAGCTAAAATGTCAAATCTTTAACTGGAAACTTTTAAACATAATTCCACAAATCAATATATGTATAATAATAATTACTTGGCTTCCATAGTATAAAATTTCATTATCTCCTGCCATATGTTGTTCCTGCCAATATATCACAGAGTAATTGATGATTTTTTTTGGCATTCTATACAAGGAAATGGAGGTCTACCCCTGAATGGATTGTGATACTTTACTTCCATCCTCCCTTCATTTCAAAAATAATAGCCAGACACAACAAGAGAATAGAGATACATATAATTCCATGCAAGAGATGAAATATCGGAAGATTCTATTTTAAGGGCTAAACTTAAATGATGATTGATATCATAAGCAAATCAAACATTAGTAGCCATTTTTTTTTATTTTTGATAATTAATTGCCGTATCTTCTCCTTTGGATATAGAAGATATATCAACGAGCGATATCCTCTCCCCATTGTTTCCATAAGTTAGCGTCTTCCCTTGGTATAAACCATACCCCTCTCCCCCATGCCATGGAGATTCCAAGAACGAAGGGAAGGCATGGCTTCAACACCACTAGCCGGCTTCACCATCCTCTCTCTCCTCCTCCTCGCAGCCTCTTCATGCGTGTCAGCCCAGTCCAACGAAGCCTTCCTCCAATGCTTCCTTGACCATACCATCAGCGCCACAGGCTCAAAAATCTACAGTCCCGACACCCCATCCTTCTATTCCATCTACAACACCACCATCCGAAATTCGAGGTTCGCGTCAACTTCCGGTGCTACGAAGCCGGCATTCATCGTGACCCCGGTCAGCACCATCGATGTCCAAGCTGCGGTCAATTGTGGCAAGGCCAATGGCCTGCGCTTGAGGGTCCGGAGCGGAGGCCACGATTACGAGGCCCGCTCCTCTTACTCAAACGGAGACCCTTTCGTCGTCCTCGACCTCACCAACTTCCGCTCCATCGCGGTCGATGCGGCCGAGGGAACTGCATGGGTCGGGGTTGGCACAACGGTCAGCGAGTTGTACTACAATATCAATACCCAAACCAAGAACGACACCCTCGCGTTCACCGGGAGCCTCTGTGCGAGCGTCGGCATCGGTGGGTTCATCGGCGGTGGTGGGCTGAGTGCTCTGAGTAGAAAGTTTGGTGCCGCAGCCGACAACGTCGTGGATGCCGCGATCATAGATGTCAACGGCAGACACTTGGACCGGAAAGATATGGGTGAGGATCTCTTTTGGGCCATAAGAGGAGGAAGTTCCGCCAGCTTCGGCGTCGTGCTAGGTTACAAGGTCCGATTAGTCTCCGTACCCCTACGGTCACCGTGTTCAGGGTTAACAGAACCTCAGAACAAGGTTTAACTAAGCTGGTGGAGAAATGGCAAACTGTTGCACATGATTCCAGCGGGGACTTCTTCATCAGAATCGTTGCGAACGCCGTCGGGGCTGGGGCGAACCGCACGATCCTGGCCACGTTCGAGGGCATGTTCCTCGGCGGGCGCGACGGCTTCCTCTCCGTGCTGCAGAAAAGCTACCCCGAGCTGGGTGTGAAGGCGAAGGAGCTCACCGAGATGAAGTGGATAGAATCTACTCTCTTTTTTGCGGGCTATCCTACGACGGACACGACCCTCTTGTTGGACAGGAGGCCGTACAAGAATAGAACCTTTAAGGGCAAGTCGGACTTTGCGAGGGAGCCTATTGCCGCAGAGGCATGGGACAAGATCTGGAAGTACTTGTTGGATGCGGAAGATAAGGTTCTTCAGATGATACTGTCCCCATGGGAGGAAGTTTGATGAGATAGCTGAGGATGCCATTCCTTCCCTCACAGGAAGGGAATTTGATCAACCTTCAGTACTTCTTGTTTTGGCCCGACAGTCCAGATGAGGTCAATAAGAAGCATTTGGATTGGATGAGGGGCTTCTACGCCTTCATGGCTCCTTATGTTTCGAGCAACCCGAGGGCCACCTATTTCAACGTCAAGGATTTGGACCTGGGTACCAATAAACTTGGGAATACGACGTACTCCGATGCTACAATTTGGGGCAAGACATATTTCCGGGACAACTTTGAAAGGTTGGCACGTGTGAAGGCTCGAGTTGATCCGGAGAACTACTTTTGGAATGAGCAGAGCATCCCACCTTTTTCTGCATAGATTATCCTCCATCTGGAATACAATAAAAAATGTTTCCTAACACTGTGTGATAGCAATAACCGGAACTGCAGCTTTAGCAGAGTATTTCAAGAGAAATATTAACTTGAACTATTTTGCTTGAACTCTTATTTTGCAATTTCTTTATCATTAAAGTGAATCAAAATTTTTTTTCATTTTTAAAAAAGATAGAAACACATCATCATCATCATCATCGTCGTCATTGTTATATAATACACACACACACCAAATTGAAAGGAGAGGAAACTAGACCCCTCTTCAATTTGGAAGGTATTATAATAAAAAAATTCGTCTACTAGAGTTTTCTCTCAAGAAGGATCCGAGGGCACTGCAGAGACTAATCGCTCAAATTTGAAGAGCACTTCCTCACCAAGCTCTTCGACAAACTTGAATTTTCAACCAGAAGGGACGATCAGCTCACTCCGTATAGTATTGCAGGTCATAATGGAGCTAGATCATTGGAGACCTTAAGATCTTGGTCTCAAGTGGCTTTAGGATTCCGTCGTTTCTAATGGAAGACCTCCAAGGCATCAATAGAGCAGGTAGAGATTTTGGAGGAGAGATTCTCGCATGTGTTATCTTTCTCTAATGAAGATATCGATCGGATCTATGCAAGATGAAAAGCTAGTTTGATCAGTAAGCTTTTAGCAAAAGATTTTTCTATTGATTTCATAGAAAAGAGATGAGGGAAAGATGGTGTGTCGAAGGACATTTCTAAATATCCACTCTCTTTGAAGGGATTATTATCTTCGATGTAGCATCAGAGGAAGTTCAAAGCAGGATTCTAGCCAGAGGCCCTTGGTCTCTAGCAAGCTAGCGGCTTGCCTTAGAAAGTTGGTATCCTAACTTTAACCCTAGCCAAGAGGAGGTACATCAAGTTAGGATTTGGCTTTGGTTGCAGGATCTTCCATTGGAGATATAGGATAAAGATAAGATTTTCAGAATAGTTTTGACTGCTGGTTCTCCTCTTTTCCTTGATGATTGGATGGAGTCCTCAATTAGGAAAGGGTTCGTAAGGGTTTGTGTCCTCATGGATACTGCGAAGAGTATTCGCCCGAAAATTAGGATTAGAGTGAAGTCTAATGTGATATGGCATCAATTCATCCATGAGGAGTTGCTTGATCTATGCTATTTTTATCGGCATTTAAGCAAAATCTTGGAATCATGTAGCTACTCTAAAAGCGAAGAAATAAAATAGATCTATAGTCTATGGATTAGGGTAACTAGAGTGCCATTGTCGCCACAATCGACACAAGAAGCAAAGAAGGCACCTGATTAGATCCTTGTTGGTAGACAGTCTTCATCTACTTGGGTGTAGCTAAAACAACTTCTAGAAAATCACCCCCCCAACCCCAATATTCTAATGCTCCTTTGTAAGTGGCTTTTGGATCCCATATTTCTCTATTGATGATTGACTTTGAGGACATAGTAGATTAAAATCAAATCGAAATAGTGGTCTCTCCCCAATCTATCTTGTCAAATTTTGGGTCAAGAGATGCTATAGAAAAAATAAGAGATCTCCGACCAAGCACCCGAACATTCGTAAAGAATCAGAGTCAGAATCACCTCCTTAATCAAAGGTCTTGTTTGTGAAGAACCAACTCTTGAGAATACCAAGCTGGCTGAACCCTCCTCAACTCTTATTTTAAAGCAACGACCTACTTATAAGGAGTGGAGGCCAGTTGGTGGTGGTGCATCGACTTGAGGGCCAAAACAATAGCAAGCTAATGCTCCTATAGGAAAGTCTGATCAACCAGCTCAAAGAGATGCTTGTACAAGTATTGGTCAGGGTAACTATTCTCATTTGCATAAAGTTCATTTTATGCAATTACAATAAATATTGGTTAACATAGCTGAGGAAGGCCGTGAGGGCCCATGTTTGCTCCTAACTGATGTGGCTGAGGGAGACTTAACTGCATCTTCTAGTAATTAGTCATGAAAATTCTCAATTGAAATTATAGCAGTGATACAAATATACTTTTATGAACTATACAAAATCTTTAGTTCATCAATATAGCACTAACATTTGTTGTTTTCTTAATACTAGATTATCTGAACAAGTTTCCATAAGATTTCAAAATTTCTTAGGCCAATGTAGAATTATCATTTAATTCCTGCTGAGGGCCTTTCAAGAGGCATTATCATCTCTTGGCAAAAAAATTTGGATAGCATTAGTTTTACTCACTCGAATAGGCAAGTGGCCTTCTGGGTTATTTAGAAATCTAATTGCATCCTTGGTATAGTCTATCCTAGCACTCAGGGCCATGATAGAATAAGGCTCTAGAAATAGGTTGAAATAGTTCTGAATCTTTGGGGTTATCCTTGCTCTTGATTGGTGACTTCAATTGTATTATTAATGCTGAAGATAAAAAGATGGCAAGCCCTTTACTACAGATAGGGATATTAGAGAGTTTTGATTCTTTTTCACAAGTACTAGTTTATTGGATCTAGGGTTTTAGGGTTCACAATTCACTTGATGTAATAATAGATTTTGCTTGACTAGTTTGGGTATGCATTGACTGTGCTTTTACTTCTGATAAGTGGCTTGATTTCTTCCCAGACTCTCAGATTTATCATCTTGCTAGGTTTGCTTTTGATCATTATCCTTTCTTGTTGGATTTGTTAAATTCTTCTCATAGGAGGAATATCACATTTCAATTTAAGAAAATATGATTGTTTACTGTTAGCCTCCATAACATTATCCAACGAGTGCAGAAGTGTTTCTTTTAAAGTTTTATCTCAACTTTATTTTAGCTCTAAATTTATAAATTGGATTCAGGCTTGCATTGCTCACCCTTATTTTGCTTTTCTAATCAATGTCTCTCCTACTCAGTAGTTTCAAACTTCTAGGGGTCTTTAGCAAGGCTGTCTGTTGTTTTTTATTTATTCATTCTTTGCTCTGAAGTTTTATCTACTTTTTTTTCAGATTTGCTATGGTCAATAATATTTTGAGCATATAAAAACTTTGGAGGGGACTACTGTATATCATATACTGTATGCTGATAGTTACCTCTTCATTATTAAAGCTTTTATCAAAGATGTAGGCTGCTTAATTAAAACTATTGTAGATGCCTATTACTCCATCTCAAGTCAAGCTATTAATTTGGCCAAATCTCAAGTCAATACCCCTTGTTCCATCAAAGCTCAAATTAGAAGTCTTGCTATGATGAGAGAGATTAATGGTGTTTGGTCCTATCTTGGCTTTTCATTGTCTAAAAGTAGCTGCAGGCAAAGGATCTTGCTTTTATTCATGATAAGATGACTAAGAGAATTGCATCTTGGCAATAAAAGTCCTATTCTTAACTGATGAGCTACCTTGCTTAATTTAGCACTTTCTTATGTTCCTCTTACTGTCTTTTATGTCTTAATATCCCTCAGAAAACTCTTCATAAGCTTAAAAAGAATATCCAATATTTTTTGGGGGCACATTAGTGATCACAAAAAGCTGCATCATGTGCCTAGAGTAATGTTTGCAAGCCCAAGAATCAGGGGGTCGGGCATCATGTCTAATCAAAATAGGGAGGCTTATCTTTGTAAACTTATAGCTCAAGTACCTTTATCAATATCAATTTTCTAATGACTGAGCTCTCTATATCAGATCTTCTTACTTCAGATAAGGAATGGTATGAGCAGAGGACTGGTAGTCTTTTTTCTATTGATATGATGAGCCATATTTTAACAATGCCTATTGCATGCATATGGAGGATGCCCTAATCAGTTAACTTGGGATCTTACTAATTTTATGCTCATCTCTATCAAAGATTTTCATCCATTAATTAATCCTCTACAATGGTTTGATCAACATCCTCCTTCCAATAGGATTTGGGACCTTCAGGTGCCATTGAGGATTAAGTTCTTTCGTGGAAGGTGCAATGGCATAGTTTGCCTTGCAAAGCTTTGCTAGCTAGAAGAGGAATTATTGATGCTTCTTAGACCTCATGTGATCCATGTCCTGATGTTTCAGAAGATATTAATCATGTGCTATTTGATTGCCCCTTTGCTTCAAACTATTGGCAGTAGCTAAGAACGGCAGCTAATGTTGTTACTCAGTCTTCCTCTATTATGAATCTAGCAAATCTTGTGGCTATTAGGGTTATGAAGGAGACAAAAGCGATTTGGATGACTCTTCCCTAACTCACCTGGAATGCTAGAAATGAGAGGTTATTCCAAGGCATTATTCATTCTTCTGAACATCTAGCCCACATTGTCTTTTGTTTCTTCTTTCCTCAAATACTGCAGGTTAACAACTCTTCTATAGGATCCCTTTGAGGCATTGGAGTAGCCATTAGCTGTCTGTCTTGGATAGTAATTCTTCTCCTTTTTGTACCTGACTATCCCTTCCCTTGGGCACCTTGAAGCTAAATTTTGATGCTGCAGTGGTTGATCGTAAAGCAGCTTATGGTTTTATTATTCATGATGCTGCAGGAGACCGATGGTAGCAGCCATTCTCCTTCATCAATCTTTTGTGCTGAGATAATAGCAGCCTGGTTGAGGATCGATGCATGTAGCCATTCTGCATCTAAAACTTGTAGATCTTTAGTTAGAAGGAGATGTAAGTAATGTTACTTCTTTGATTGCTTCTCCGCTTTACGATAAAAGTCATAGAATTTTCATTTTGAATGACCTTTTTTGTTAGAAGAATTTTTGCTCCAGTTTTATAGCTTCTTACACTCCAAGAGAAGCAAATAAGGTAGCTGATTTTATTGCTAAATTTGGGCTAAATGAATATTATGTTTGGAACAATAATTACGTCTCACATCCTTCTTTACACTATCTTGCAGGATAACATTTTTGGCATTATCTATTGCAGGGGCCACCTAAATATGGCAAATGGGAGTGCTATTTATGATTCTTCATCTTATGGTCACTAAGTTGCTTGCTCCTCTCATGGGAAGAATTCATATTTTGTGATGTTGGCAATCTCCTGAATGTTCTAGCATTCTATAACTGATTTATTTCTTTTGTTGTAATGGAATTTGTGAGTTGTTGATTCTTATTTTTATAGTATTACATTTTCTATCCTTTCTTTGTCAACTCCTGAAAGCCTGATTTCAAATCTTATATTTGTGGATTTCTATTAGCCTTTCGGCAGATACGCTACTATATTTATCTTTTAATCAATTCTAGCTATGCTCCTGAATGTTACTAAAAAAGAACTTGATTTAGTTCTTCAATTAAGGAGACTGCTTAAGAGCTCTAGGATAAATAAGGATTGAATATCTTCAGCTTTTTGAAGCCTTAGTTACATTAATTATGAGGATGAAATTATTTTTAAAGGAGGGAGAATATGAGAGCTTGTTTTGTTTGGGCTTGGTTCACTTGGATTGGTCTGGATCGGTCGCTTGGGCTACTCAACATGTAGCTGGCATGTGAGATAGGGTAGGAAGACTTATGATGGGAGTCATCTTCCTTCCTGGGTCTATTAATGAAGTGGATCCTTAGGCTTACTAGACTCTAGTGAAAATCTAGGATTTCATCTATAAAAAGCCCACCCTTAGTCTCTAGGCCCCCTTAGCTTATAGGCCTTGCTCCTAATCTACAATCAATCACTAGTGAAATCTCTTTAGTTTTTTTGGTTTTGTTGAGCAATCTTGGTGAGTCACCACCAATTCATTATGAGAAATGAGGTAATCTATCCTAATCTCTCCTCCATACTCATCTCCAAGTCCCTCAATTATTGTCAAGGCTTCATTGGTATGACTTGCCATTGGGGAGTTACTAGATTTGGTTGAAAATCTAATGACATATTTTCTCTCTCTTGTTTCTCTTCTCTTCTTCCATCAGATTGGCCACTGTTGCCGAATGTAGCTATATTTTGGTCACCAAGGGCTGTTGCTCTTGCTATCGCCACCGAAGGATGCCGTTGTGGGGTTTGGCCAGCACTAGAACTCATCTTCTTCTTCTCTTTTGAGAGAGAATGCAGGTCTCTCTCTCCCTCTTCCCTTCTCTCCCTTCTCTTTCTTGCTCTCTCTCTCTCTTTCTTTCCTCTTCCTCTCTCTTCTTCACTCGTTCTCTTTTTGCTTTCTCTCTTTATAAGATATCTGATGGAGAAGTGGACGGTTCGGATATCGAGATAAATCAAGTTGAGTGGCCAATCCTTGGAGGGGTCTTGGGCTCGCATTGTCACTAGGGGCTCTGAGACAATATTGCATGATCAAGGGTCCTGAGCCAGTATACAACTCTATCCTTTTATAATCTTCCATCATGGATCCTGATCGTTTATAACTATTCTAATATTAGACTTAGCTTTGTAGAGAAGCAATCATTTATGAAAAGTGTTAAGTAGGACATCTTGCCTCCAAGTTCATAAATCAAGGAGTAGGCCGATATATGTTGTATTTAAGTCTATCACCGATAGAGATAAGAATTTCTATACATAATCATCTCTATACATGCATGTATTCTTGCAGTGTATGTCGATGATTTGGTTTTGCATTATTTGTAGCTGATAAATATATATATATATATATAAATATATATTTCTTTATTTTAAAATAAATTAGAAAAATCTCCTTGAGCTTTTCGTTTATTACACTTGAACCCAGTAGTTTGTAAAACTTATAGTTACACGTGCATAAATTAATGGTATATATCAATCAAACCATTTATTTAATATGAAAAGATGAAAATAACCCTAAGATCTTTCTCATTAGATGTGGGTGCAAGAAGTATTGCTTTTGAAGGTTATTCCACAAATAACTTATTAGGTTGATCTTGAATATAATCAAGAGCAAGGGATATCCTAGAATCATGGTGGTAAAAGTACTCCAGGGCAGCAAAGCCATAAAAAAATCATATATTCTCTATGATTTAGCATCATTTTCCATAGACTAAGGACTCTGAACTTGACCATCAACCCCGATATAGGGATATCTTGGACTCCCATCTTGTTTACCTCTTATGAAACCTGAATTTATACCACTATTTGGCTTCATCCGGTGATTTGTAAGATATTCTTGGACACACAGGGGGACGTATTTTTCTCCTTAAAGATTGAATAGGAGCCAAATGACCAACATATTCATTTTCCATGTTTGATTACTCTCTATAAGGGTCAAGATAACGAGCATTTGACACAACCTTGATTCCTCTGAAAGGCTATGTGGCAATGCTCACAGATATTACTTGCCTCCACAATATTGTGAGACTGGCCCAAGTTACTTGAAAATTCAACATTTTCTTGGATGATGGCTATCAGCAGCATGAAAGGGCAGTGGAATCAATTGTCGGTGGTAGAGTGGGCCAGACATAAGGCACAATAAGATGTTAATTGAACCTTAGGCATGGCCTAAATCGATATTATCAATGGTGCCACTGGTGATAACGTCAAGTAAGATGATGCCACCATGGGCGAGATAGTCCTCCATGGTTGGTCTATAATGCTTGGCAACTTGAAAGATGAGAAGGTAATGAGGTAGGTAGTGTGGTTGGATGGATGGTTTATACCTGCGACATGGCATTATGCATGCAGACGGATACCTAGAGATCAAGGACAGGTCAAAAGATGTGGTCATAAGTGGCGGCGAGAATTTAAGCTTCATGGAGATGGAATCAATATTGTACAGCCATCTAGTAGTGAACAAGCTAAGGCCGTCATCTTAGATGGTGATCTACATCGAAGACAAGTCAAGGCCATCGACGACGGCGAGCATGATCCACTGTATCTCCCATAAGAACTCCTTCGATTGATAGTACCACTATGGTCATAATCAAACTAGTCGAAGATGGAGTTGTAGAGGATGGTAATCTCCATCGGAGGGGAGACCATGTCCAAAGCTTGGTGGAGCTCTGCTTGGGAGAGCATGTTGTTGCCGTTGAGGTTCGAGGAGGGAAATCGCTTGTCGATATTTTCTAGAAGGCCACATCCCTGCTAACGAATGCCCGAATTATGGAACTGTCCAAGAGCACTACCCCCATCTCTCTCTGGTCCGGTCATATCTTGGAGGAAGAAGAGGACTAATTTGTGGTTGGGATTTTCATTTAGATGTGAAGATTAATTGATGGGTAGAGCATTTTTAAAAAAAAATTATCGAAACAAGTCTTGGCTCTTAAGAACTGGCGTCCCAACTTCAGTGCAGGGCAGGATTCAATCTCTATGGCGATGCTCTGGATCAGGTTCCCAGACCTCCTAATGGAACTGTGGGAGAGAAAGACGCTTCTTCGCATTGCCTCTGCAGCTGGTACCCCTAAGCTTATTGATAATTGCACTGATGAGGCTATCAAGGGCGGATATGCAAAGGCAATTGCATTCAGGTGGACTTGTTAAAGCTGCTTCATCTTGGTGTAGAAATTGAGGCAAGAGGAAGACGATGGTGGCAAGTATTTAAGTATGAAAATATTTCAGTTTTGCATTTTTTTGTGTGGCAGGGTCGGTCATACAGAGGATGAATGCTGCCATATCAAAGAAGATGAAGCCGAGTAACTGAAACAGAAAGAGAATAAGGTGTATGGGCCATTGATGGTGGTCTCTAGGGTTCTGGTGACGAGCTCTGCTCTGCGATCGGGGAGGCTCCGACCGTCGACGCTAGGGGCGAATAGAGACAGGATAGTCGGAAAAAAGCTGCTGTTCTGAGCATTTCCAGAGTACGGAGGAGTGGTAAACGGTTACCAAGGGAGCTAATGGGAAAGGGACATCTGGATCACCTAGGAAAGAAGGGAAGGCGATTGAGCCACCAGCCATGACGTCCAAATTTGTTGCTTTGGATGACCTGGAGGAGATGGAGGAAGATGACGGAGATGTTTGTGTGGAGCACATGGAATATTTGATGCAGGGATCTGAAGCTTCATCCTCGCTCCCTGAAAAGGCCACAGATGGGACACGGCCACTTCTGTCCAAGAAGGTGAAGCGTAAGCACCCAATTTACACAATTGACCCACGACAAGAAAGCCCCTCCCCTCTGAGGCCTGAGCCCAAAGTCCTAATTATCTAGGAAAAGGTTCGGATCGGGACCATTGCCAACACCAAGAGACTCGACCAGTTGGACGGAAACTACTTCAATCTAAAATATCTTTGGTGCCAATAATCATCCACAGAGCTGAGGGCAACTCTTTTGACAATACCGAGCCAGGTAGTATGAATGAACCTATGGTCTTTCCCCAAACTCTGAACATGCGAGAGAGCCTTGTGGAACCCATTGATGCTCCTCTTCAAGTATGTGTCCAGCTGAAGGAGCAGCTTGCTGGAGCCTCTTACTTTCCATGTCAAGCCTGGTGACAACTGAACCTGTGCAGGAGAAGGAAGAATGCGTCTCTTCGGGATCGGACACCCCTGCATTGGGGCCTGATGCCAAGATCCCATTGAATTCTCCATAGCATGATGAGCTATGCGGCCAGCTACTTGGGGCCTCGGCCCCCGATCCTTTCTCGTCGCTATGAATCGCATTTTTTGGAACTACAGAGGGGTGATCAAATTGTCCTTCTTGAATAATTTTCATAGACTGGTTCGTCAATATCATCCAGATATTTTTTGTATATTGGAAACCCGGCTTTCAGGAGATTCTATTTTTAAGCTTCAAAAGAAGATTAGAAATCAATGGAGGTTCTTCAGCATATCTTCTGACGGGCTCTCTGGCGGATCATTGTTGCTTGGAGGAAGGAATGAGACCAGGTTGATTTCTATAGCAGTAATTGCCTGGGGGCCTTTGGGTGATTTCAATTGCTAATCACAGACCTTGGATATTTGGGGCTATCTATGGAAGCACCTGCTATCAACAGAGAAGAGAGCTATGGGATACGATCACTTCATGTGTGTCAATTGGTCAGCCTATGCTTTTAATGGGAGATTTCAACATCATCTGCTCCAGTGACGAGAAACTGGGAGGGAAGGGCTACAGAGACAATATTGAAAGATCCAAATTTAGGGACGTCATCATGTGTAATGCCTTAATTGATCTGGGGTATGTGGAAAGTAATTGTACCTGGTGTAACAACAGATATGAAAAGCTTATGTTTGGGAACGTTTGGATCGGGCGTTGGCCAATTCAGACTGATTAAATCTCTTCTCAAATTCTAAGGTTATTTATCTACCCCGTATTGGCTCCGATCACTAGAGCTGATGGTGGATTACTGAAAATGAAATGAAAATCGGATCTACCTTCCTTAATTCCTTCGTTCAACAATGGTGCTCTCAGAGGCCTACTGCTGTCATTGAGCTTCCTTCTATCCAAACTATAATCACCACACAACAGAATCAAACACTGTCTAGAGAGGTCACTACTAATGAGATTATAAAAGTTTTGTCATGGCTCCCAGTTGATCGGACGCTCGGACCGGATGGGTTTTAGCCGATGTTTTATAAGCATTTTTGGCCTGTTGTTAAAGATGACGTGCTTGCTGCTGTCCACAAGGTTTTTACTAGGGCTACGATGCCTATTGAGTAGAAGAGAACTCACATCGTTCTCATTCAGAAGGTGAACAGCCCCAAGGAGGTCAAATATTACCGTCCTATAAGTCTTTGTGGTACCCCTATAAAATTGTGGCGAAGGTGCTTGTGAGCAGACTTGAATTGATTATGCCTTCATTGGTCTCTATGGAACATGGGGCGTTCATTCTTGGGTGGAACATTTCTAAAAACATCATGGTTGCACAAGAAATATTTCAATCCATGGCTTATGCCTCTAAACATAATTCATTGATGGTAATTAAAGCTGACATGGAGAAAGCATATGACAAAGTCTCCTGGTCTTACAATTGGAAGCTGTTCTTAGACATCATGGCTTCCATAGAAAATTCATTCGGTGGATCTTAAGCTGTGTATATGATCCCTCTTACTCCCTACTCATCAATGGCGTCTCTTCTGACTGGTTTTCTTCTATGAAGGGTCTACGACAAAGATGTCCACTCTCTCCCTTCTTATTTGTTATGTGCTCCGATATGTTATCAAGATCCTTGCATGGCCTTGCTACAGCTGGGGTCATTTGTGGCTATCAACCTAGGCGGATTGGTGCCAGCATTACTCACTTGATGTTTGTAGATGATCTTATGTTGGTGATTAAAGCAACTCTTCAAAATGCCCGGAAGCTTAAGGAAGTTGTTGAGGAGTACTGCCTTCAGTCGGGATAGAGGATCAATGCTCAAAAGTCACAGATTCAATTTAGTAGGAGGATGGATCCTAGAATCAAGCAGCAAATCCTTGGCCTATTTGAGATTCCTCTAAAGGAAGGCTTGTGGAATTATCTTGGAGTGTCTCTCTCATGTTCCAGACTAACTAAGCATGACTTCAACCCCTTGTTTGACCGAATACACAAAAGACTAGATGCTTGGAAGTGGAAGCATTTGTCTCAAGCTGGCCGGATCATCCTATTGCAGGCTACTCTGAACTCCAGCTATATTTATCTGATGACTACTAATGTGCCGGTTCCCATTTCTATTCTTAAAGATTTAGAGAAAATCTTTAAATCATTTCTGTGGGGCCATGAGCTAGGTACCAGGAAGCTACATTCTTTATCTTGGAAGGTAGTATGTATGGATAGGAGTCAAGGTAGTTTGGGGATTCATTCCATTAGAGCTTGGCGTGAAGCTTGCATGGGAATAGATGCGACAAATCTGATGTTACATAGGGAGACTATGTGAGCTAAGTTGGTACAAGCAAATATGGATTCCACGGTCGGTCTGAATACCAGTGCCGCAAGGGTTCATCTCATCTTTGGCGCTCTATTTGCTCTGCTTCAGGGTGGATCCAACATTCATTTAGGTGGTTGATCGGAGATGGCAGGAGTATCAGTTTGTTATATGACCCTTGGCTTACCATTGTTCTCATAAGTCGAAGTGCTGTGCCCATCAATGTACATATATGTGAGGAAGATGGGAAGGTGGCCCATTTATTGGTAGATAATGGCTCTTGGGATGTCAATTTGGTGCACCGATTATTTTCTTCGGAGATGGCTGAGCGTGTTCTTGGCATTGCCACTCCTCGCTCTCAGTGTGAGGATGCTTTGTTTTACACCTTACTGAAAGCAAAAAGCTAAGGTTAGAACTCTTTATTCTGAAATCATCCGCGTTGAGTTGCTGACCAACCATCAATCCTCCCTTGTTTCTGATTTCTCATGGATATGGCGCCTAAAAGTTGCTCTCAGAGTTCGCATCCTCTGGTGAAAATTGTGTTGGGGCTGTTTACCTTGTAAGGTCTGATTATCGTCTAGAGGAATGCTTCACCAGCAGTCCACCTTGTGTGAACTATGCTCCTCAAAAAATGAAGACCTGGAACACTGCCTCCTCAAATGTCCATGGGTGAATGTGATCTGGAATGAGGTGAAAGATGTTATCATCAGATCCCTCGGTTCGATTCCTTGGTGCAGCTCATTGAGTTTAATTCTAAAAGCTCCAATTCGGATTCCTCCAAGAGCTTCGTCTCCTACACAGCTTGGTCTATCTGGAATGCAAGGAACAATTATATCTCTCAAAGCGTTCACCATGACCCTCTTAAAATTACAGCTTTAAGTCAGCGGCTTACCACTGAATTTATTGAAGCATCTATGGCCTCTAATTCTACAACTATGGATGTGCGGTTCTGGGGTATCGACAGCTCTGTGAGCTCGACTTTATCTTCTCCTCGACTTGTGTTTTAGGTGCCCCCACCCTGCACCATGGTGAAGATTAACTTCGATGCTTCCCGATCTTCCATGGCTACCGATCTCAGCTACCTCATCAGACATCACCAAGGATGTGTTATATTTGCTGGATCTTACCATTCTTTTGCTACCTCTGCTTTAGAGGCCGAGCTGCATGCAGCTTGGAGAAGCCTCTCAAATTCTATTTACCAGCTTGGTTTCAAACATCTCTGGGTGGAAGGGGACTCCTCTGTTGCTATTCAGTGGATTCATCAAGTTGCTAGAACTGATCATTCCTTGGCTCCTCCTCATCTGGTTCATCCTCATCTCCTGGACATCCAAAATAGTATATCTTTTATTGGATAATTCAACCAGCTCCGGCTCCAACTTTACATCGGCCTTATGAACATATTACTCCGACTAACAATCAGTTGATCGATCGACAGTTGGCAATTATCAACTAATAATGGACAACTTGGTTAATCTCCGACCGAAGACCATCGACATATTAAAGTTACTGACCGATGATCATTCAGATCTCCAAGACTACCGATTTACAACTATTACCAACATACAGTCAGCCTATCTTCTCAACACACCTAACCGTTATAAATGGTTATCGACTATGTGTCATAGTCATTAATGGGTATAAACAGTCCATTAACTCCATGATTATGATCTGATAATTTAGCACCATAAAAAATGGGAGCACGTGCTCGACGGTTATATCAGAATCATCTATAAAAGGGAGGTAAATGAACAGCATGGATAAATAATTCTGAGCTAACACCTTGCCATTTCGATTAATCATTATCTGCTGTTCACCAACTCTCCGCTAAATTAAGCATCGAAGGGTCTCCGTCGGAACACAATTCTGATATGAGAGGACTTTGTTTTGCTAGTGCTCTTCACCGGCGATAGGCGACAGAGGATTGGCCGCAACAGATTGGTGCGTCAGGTAGGGAGTAACGCTACAAACAACCATGCTAAAAATCAGAGCTCAATATTCGACTGGATCGACGAGACAATCTTCTCACTGGGGAGATGTTCCTCCTCCACCTTCAGTGGTAGAGCTCAGTTCTTCGCATCCTGTGGTTACTACGGATGTACAAATTGCTGCGCTCATACAGCAAATGAAAGAACTAATGGAGGTGGTTCAAAGCCTCCAGCAGCAGCAACAGCTGCTGGTGGAAGAGCCGGTGGCTCATTCCGTGCCATCTAAGCACAGCCACCTTCCTCCACGGTGCTCACCTTCTTCTTCTCCAGAGTGGCGACCATCTCGACACTCTCATCGAGATGAACAGCCACGTTCTCGGCACTCCCACCATGCCACTCATCATTCGCGGTATTCTCCCTCTCCTTCTTGAGCACACAGTATCAGGAAAGAGAAACGACCGCAGACTCCTTCTTCTTCTCTCTCTTCAAGCTCTTCAGAGGATTCTACCCCTGGAGTTTCTCAGTGATGGCGGCTTGACGACTATGAATGCAAATTCAAAAAATTGACCGCCGACTTGTCCGACTTCAGATGGAAGGTCGGAAGTCTTTCAATGACTACGACTTTCACACTGCCCAGCCTCTCTCTCAGCGCATCTTAGACGAGCCGATTCTGTCTCGGTTCTGATAGAAATAGGATAGGCAGCATGTATAGATTTTAAATTTTAAAATATGCAGCAAAAATAAATCGGATTAAATCCTTTAACCTCACATGCAAGATACAGATCTAAACCTACCCAAACCCAGAAGAAAGCACATATAATTAATCTAAATTTAAAAAAATATGAGATCATATCTCATTACTTTTGCATGGGTAAAAATTCACCACTTCAGATGATCTCAGATTCATAGAAGATGGAGCCGCATACATGTCTGACCTCTACAAGTATCCACCGGGATCAATCTCGAACTTTTCTTCTCATAGAAGATTCTTCTTCTCAAGAAGAACCTTGGCCTTGAAGACTCTAATCAACTCTTTTGATCTTAATTGAGAGATCAACTCTTTAATCTGCAGTCTTCTTCTTCTTCTCTTCGATCCTTAATCTCCAAGTCACCAGAACTCCTTCTAGGCATGTGAAAGAGAGAACACCCAATCTTTGGGCATGAAAAGGAAGAATATGAGAGAGAGGAGGCATGGAGATGGAGAGAGGGAAGGTTTTCTTGATGAAAAATCAATCCTAAAAAACCCTAGAGACCTCCCTTTAAATAGACATAAGCCCAGACACATATTAGGAACCCTGTCATCTTAAAAAGATAGATCTTTATCTCAAAAAAATTCTCTACATTTTAAATATGATTTATGCCAAATAAAATCAGATATAAAAAGTAATTAATCAGCCCTTTTAAGCATGTACAATAACCATCCATGGAATACATGTCAGGTGGTTGGGACGCCAACTCTTGGCACCCCACAAAGGGATCCCCAGCCATAAGAGATGGGACATGGACCCCACCCTCTCTCCTTCATGCCATGACACATAAGAGGGGTGGACCCTCTAGGATATGACGCTCAATAATTTTTTTAAAAAAAATTACGTCACCCATTCTTCCATCTATTCCACATACATACTTAGAGATAATTAGGAGATATGGAAGAGATAATGTTAGGATAATTATGCCAACTAATTGACTTAATTAAATCCTCTTGGATTTATAATTAAGAGCCCAATTAAATCCAAATGAATTTAGGTTAGGTTCAA
>KE504714.1:435959-449063 GCA_000441515.1 Elaeis oleifera | reverse complement strand
AAAAAAAATAATGAGATCATATCTCATTACCTTTGTGCGGATAGAATTTTACCGCTTCAGATGATCTCGAATTCGTAGAAGATGGAGCCGCACACGTATCCGACTTCTACGGATATCCACCGGGATCAATCTCGAATTTTTTTCTCATAGAAGATTCTTCTTCTCAAGAAGAATCTTGATCTTGAGGACTCTGATCAACTCTTTTGATCTTAACTAAGAGATCAACTCTTTGATCTGCAGCCTTCTTCTTCTTGTCCTCGATCCTTGATCTTTAAGTCACCAGAACTCTTTCTAGGCATGTGGAAGAGAGAACACCCAACCTTTGAGCATGGAAAGGAAGAATATGAGAGAGAGGAGGTGTAGAGATGGAGAGAGAGAAGGTTTTCTTGATGAAAAATCAATCCTAAGAAATCCTAGAGACCTCCCTTTAAATAGACATGAGCCTTGACACATATTAGGAACCCTGTCATCTTAAAAAGGTAGATCCTTATCTCATAAGAATCTTCTACTTTTTAAATATGATTTATATCAAATAAAATCAGATATAAAAGATAATTAATCAGCCCTTTTAAGCATGTACAATGGCCATCCATGGAATACATGTTAGATGGTTGGGATGCCAACTCTTGGCACCCCACAAAGGGATCTCCAGCCATAAAAGATGGGGCATGGACCCCACCCTCTCTCTTTCACGCCATGACACATAAGAGGGGGTGGGCTCCTCTAGGATATGGCACTCAATAATTTTAAAAAAAAAAATTACGCCACCCATTCTTCCATCTGGTTCAAGATGCCGCAGATGGAGCCATACGATGGCTCCACCAACCCGATCGACCACTTGAAAAGCTATAAGACTCTCATGATGATCTAGGAGGCAACCAACGCCCACTTATGCATCGACTTTTCGGTAACTATTCGAAGGCTGCTTGAGCTTGGTATTCTGGGCTTCAGTCAAGAAGCATCAACTCCTTCAAGCAGCTAGAGCAATCTTTCATGGCCCACTTCAACACTAGCCGAAGGTCGCCACGGATATTAGACAGTCTTTTCTCTATCAAGCAAGGTGAGATAGAGACTTTGAGAGATTTTATGATCTGATTTAACACGACCACACTTGAGGTCAGGAATCTCAATGAAGACATGGCTATATCGACCATGAAGAGGGGTCTAAGGGGATCTAGATTCACATATTCTTTAGACAAAACTCTCCTCCAGACTTATGCTGAACTTCTGGAGTGTGCGTACAAGTACATTCACATAGATGAAGCTACTTCTGACCGATGCCAAACAGACGAAAAAGATCAGAAAAAGAAGTAGAAGAAAAGTGAAGTTCTGACCGAATCAAGTTGGTCAATTACCAATAAGAGAACTTCACTTCGATGACGAAGTCCGAAACCAAACAGCTATGGCAAGTATGACTCCTATACTCTTTTTTTGCTTTCCGTACATAGATCCTGATGGAGATCGAAGGGGAGGAGTACTTACGATACCCCCCATCAATAAAAGTACCATCGAGGAGCCAAGATAAGAAGAAGTACTGTCGGTTCTATCGTGATCACGGTCATAATACCGAATAGTATATCCAGCTCAGGGATGAGATAGAGGCCCTAATTCGATGAGGCTATCTCAAAAAATTCCAACGTGATCGTCCGACTCAACTTCCCACCAACCAACAACTTCAGCCACAAGCTAAAGAGACATTTAATAAACGACCAACGGTGGGAGTAATCAATATGATCTTCGGACGATGGAAGAACTGAAATGCAACTTCCAAAGAAGAGTCGGTGAAGAAATGATAGCTCGACAATGTAATTACCTTTTCGGAAGAAGATATTTAGAGAATTCAAACTTTTCATGAGGATGCTATCGTTATCTCGACAACGATAGTAAATTATGATATAAAAAAAAATAGTGGATAATGAAAGCTCGCAGATATTTATTTTACTCGATTTTCTTCCGAATGTGACTATCGACTGATCGACTCAAGAGAGTCTCGATGTCATTAGTCGGCTTCACTAAGGATGCAGTTGCTGTGGAAGGTGAAATCACTCTCTCATTAACCGTAAAACTGAACCACAATAAAGTACTATTCTTTTGACATTCACGATTGTCCGAATTCATTCAGCTTCTAATGCCATACTCGGACGATCTAGACTTAATGCTCTGAAAGCAGTAGTCTCGACATTTCATCTGCTTATCCGATTTCTGATAAAAATAAAATCGAAGAGATGCATAGAGATCAACAACTTACTCGATGCTGCTTCTTGATTTTCATACAGAATAATCAACCTGAAGACTCTTTGTTCGTCGATAAATTGGACCAAAGAGAAAATGAAGAAAGTGGTGAACCAGCTGAGCAATTAATTTTATCGCACTAAAAAAGAAGATCCTAAAAAGATGGTCCAAATTGGATCGCAGTTGCCTGATCCGGAGCGGCAACAACTAATAAATCTACTAAGAGCAAATATCGACTTTTGTACTTGGTCAGCTACTGACATGCTGGGCATTCCTCCGAAGGTAATAACTCATCGGTTAAATATTGATCCAAAAGTTAAGCCGGTGAGATAAAAGAAAGACTTTTAATTTGCATCTGAAAGGTAGAAAGTCATCGACGAAAAAATCGACAAGCTCCTCGCAACTGATTTCATTAGAAAAGCTAATTATCCCGATTGGCTTGCTAATGTAGTAATGGTGAGAAAGACCAATGGAAAGTAGAGGATTTGTATCAACTATACGAATCTAAATGAAGCTTGTCCGAAGGACAGTTTTTCTCTATCGAAAATTGATTAACTGGTTGATACAACTTCTGGACAACGACTTCTGAGCTTCATGGACGTTTTTACAGCTACAATTAGATTCGGATGGCATCTGAAGACAAGGAGCACACAGCCTTCGTAACCGATAAGGGCATCTACTGTTATAAAGTAATGCCGTTCGATTTAAAAAATATCGGAATGACTTATCAACAGCTAGTTAACAAGATATTCAATGCGCAAATTGGGTGAAATATGAAAGTCTGTGTAGATGATATGCTAGTGGAAAACCCTCAAACTACTGATCATGTTTAGAATCTGGAAGAAGCCTTTAGCACACTTTGACAACATCAAATGAAGTTGAATCCGACTAAATGTGCGTTCGGGATAACTTCTGAAAATTTTTAAGATTTCTTGTGTCACAACGAGAAATTGAAGTCAATCTCGAGAAAATAAAGCTATCATCAATATGAAGCATCCTAGTTTCAAGAAAGAGATACAGCAACTTAATGGAAGGATCGCCGCACTCAGCCGATTCATCTCAAGGTCGGCAGAAAGATGCTTGCCCTTTTTCAAAATCTTAAGACAAGCAAAAGATTTCTCATGGTCGGACGAGTATCGACAGTCTTTTAAAGATCTAAAATGATATCTGACGTCTCTACCATTGCTTGCAAAATCAAAGATCGAAGAAACTTTATATCTCTACTTGATGACTTCAACGGAGGTAGTTAGCTTGGTACTTGTCCAGGAGGATGAGAATCGAATTCAATGTCCAATCTACTATACTAGCAAGGTACTTCACAATGCTGAAGTAAGGTATTCAAGAGCAGAGAAGATGATCTACGCTCTAATCATATCATCACAGCGACTTCGCCCATACTTTCAAGTACATCCTATTATCATCTTGACAGATCAGCTGTTGAAGATAATTTTATACTGACCTGATACTTCAGGTCGAATGACAAAGTGGGCAATAAAACTTAGCGAGTTTGATATCCAATATCGCTCACGATCATCGATGAAGGCATAAGTTTTGGCCGACTTCGTCGTCGAGTGTACAATATCTGATAATAATCCTGAGGATGAATTCAATAACAAAATAAAAAAACTACAACTTTCAAGCCCGACTTAATGTCGGCATAGGTGCTACATATTGATGGAGCATCTAATGTGCAAGACAGTGGAGCTGGTCTCATCCTCACCAATTTTGAAGGGGTTATAACTGAATATACCCTTCGATTCAATTTTAAAGCTTCAAATAATCTAGTCAAATATAAAGCTCTCCTAGCTGGCTTGAAGATTACCGAAGAGCTTGACATCGACAATTTGAAGGTCTTCACCGACTCACAGTTGATTGCTGGACATGTTAAGGATAAATTTAAAGCCCGAGACCCTATTATGATGAAGTATCCTCAGAAGGTGAAAGATCTTATGTCGACTTTAAAGTACTTTGAGATCTTTCACATCTCAAGAATAGAAATGCTCGAGCCGATGTACTCTCGCGACTCGCAATCACTTCTTTCAACTCGCTGGATCGGACATTCGTCTAATGCCTTGAACAGTTGAATATTGATAAAGTCAAAGAGGTGCTACAACTCAATGATGAGCCAAACTGGATGGATCCGATCATCCAGTACTTGACTGATGAAACTCTACCTACGGATCACTCAGAGGCCAAACGACTCAGATGGACGGCCTCACAATACATTTTGATGAATGGCCAACTATATAAGAGGCCGTTCTCTCTCCTCTTACTGAAGTGTTTGGGACCGACAGAAGCCAACTATGTACTCAGGGAAATTCACAAAAAGATTTGTGAAAATCACTTGGAAGGTAAATCTTTGGCTTACAAAGTCTTACGATAAAGATATTACTAGCCCACCATAAAAAAAGATGCAGCTGAACTTATCCGAAGGTGTAAACCATGCTAGAAGTATACAAATATACAACACCAACCAGCCAGTCAATTAACATCAATTGTTGCACTATGGTCCTTCGTACAATGAGGAATTGACATACTTGATTCTTTCCCTCCGACATCTGGTCAGAAGAAGTTCATAGTGGTCGCCATTAATTACTTCACCAAATGGATGGAAGCTAAATTTTTGGCATAAATCACTGAAAGTAAAATGAAAGACTTCATTCAAAAATCAATCATATGCAGATTCGATCTACCACATACCATCATCACTGACAATGATCGATAATTCGACAATCAAAACTTGAAAGAGTTCTGTGTAAAATTTTACATTACGCACAAACTCATATCAGTCAGCCATCCACAATCCAACGATGAAGTAGAAGTGACAAACCGAACAATCTTGCATGGACTCAAAATCAGACTGAATGAAGCTAAAGGCCTCTAGGTGGAAGAGCTATATCAGATCTTATGGGCATATCAAACAACTACTCGCATACCAACGAGAGAATCGTCATTCAATCTGACTTATGGAACAGAAGCGATGATCCCACTTGAGATCAGATTACCATCAGCAAGGGGAGAGCAATACAATGAGTCGAGCAATTCAGAATATCGGAGAGCCGATCTAGACTTACTTTCAAAAATTTGACAGCAAGCTCAAGTTCGAATGGCAGTATATCGGCAAAGAGTAGCCTGGTATTATAATTCAAAAGTCAAATCGAAGATCTTTCGTCTAGGAGATCTGGTCCTAAGAAAGACAGAAGTCTCAAAGCCTTTGGATTAGAAAAATTATCTCCAAATTAGAAAGGATCCTACAGAATAATCGAGACACTTAGACCGGATACATATCGATTGGAAACTCTTGAGAGAACAATAATTCTTCGAACGTGGAATGCTGATAACTTAAAGATGTATTATCAATAAAGTTGTTCATATGTATAGTACTTAGAATGAAATATTGAATTTCAGAATCACAAAAGTTTCAGCCGACTACAAAGTGATGTTAAACCAATGAATGGACCGTCAATTTCTATTAACTATATTTCGATTTTTACTGTAAAAATTGACACATCGACTATATCTCAGATTTTATTGTAAAAATCGATATACCAATTATATTTCGGTATATCTCAGACTATATCTCAAATTTCATTGTAAAATCCGACTCTAATCGAATGACTATTTATGACGATTTAATTTAACTAAGCAGAATACTATGCCAATACGAATCAGATCGAATTGAAACTATACCGACTTGACTACGATCAGTCGAAGGATATTCGACTTGCCACTGTTTATCAAAAAACTAGATATACTAATTTAACTATGGTCCGTTAAAAGATATTCGGTTTATCACCATTTATCCTAATACCTAAAAAGTATATCAATAGATATTCGACTAATGAATAATTCTATAAGTACTACTGAATGTTCAGCTTGTCGATCGATATTCGATAGTCAAATGATAATTCTATGATATTGCAGATACACAGAAAAAAAGAGTTGGTACTTAAAATTTTTTTTTCATTCATTGAAAGGAGTTACAAAATTGGGCTAAACTCCGATTACAAAATTTTGGTTACAAAAGGAAATAAAATATTAGACTGATCACCAATCATCATCTCCATCTCCTTGCTCTGATGCGGCATCGATGACTAGAACAGCTTTTGGTGCGATCGGTGCATTATTTCAGTCGGTGCAGCTCCTTCGGCAGCTTCATCTCCCGAACAAGGAGGAATGATGGTGCTCAAGTCTAGATCTGGGTATAATTTTCAACCACATCTCGACCATCCTCATATCCAACGTAATAAGAAGCATATCCGCCTTCGAGAATTTCTTTCTTAAACTCTTCAGAATTTTTGAAGTTCTCCAAGGCTTCCCTCGCCGACTCTGCTTCAACTCTCGCGGAGGCTGACTCAGCATCAATCAGTGCCAATCTTTTCAGGATGGCCCGATGCCTTCCACGTTCAACTTCAAGCTCGTCAATGCATCCATCCCTCTCTTGTCGGAGCCGATGGATGGAGTGCTTCTTGCCCTTGATCCGCAACTCAAGAGACAAGATATTCTGACAAGCTGACTCAAGTTTAGCTCTGAAAGATTGTAGATCGACGGTCAAGTGGGAGACTTCTTCTTGAAGCTTTGCCTCCCGCTCAGTTGCTGCCTGAAGTTGTTCAAGTGCAGCCATCTTCTCAGCATTGACGGCCGCCACTTTATCCATCCAAGATCGACGAAAGTCAGTAATTTTCAATAGCCGACCTTCAGATCGTACATGTCGTGCGCCTATTGAAAGCAAAAGATAAGTTAGATCAGATCAGATAAAAAAAAAGAAGATATATCGAAGAACTTATCCCGAGTATTATCAGGTAGAAGGAAGAAAATATTTTGGCGACCATCCTGGTCTTTCTGTTCTCTCAATCAGTTAGGAGAAGAGTAGCTTCGATGAGCCACCTAGCCAATGTCGGATTCGTCAGAGCTGACTCACCCTTGGAGATCTCAATGTCTACAAGGGTTGGAAGACCTACAGACGACCCGTCATCGATCGAGGTCATTGGTACCTTCCCTCGATCCCCGATCGGCAATCCCACGCTCGAGAATGCTAGGAAGTCAGAGCTCGACTGCGCTCAAAAGCGTTCCGTTAGAGGAATAGCTGGTGCAGCCATAGATTGTTCTGGTTCAGTCGCGATCTTCACCCCGATCCGAACCTCAGCTGATGGAGCCATTGATGGTTCTGCTATAGCTCCATTGTTTCTTGCCGTCCCATCTTCAGCAGAAGGCACCTCAGAAAGTGTTGTCGGGGCCGACAACATCAAAATAGGTTCGAAAATTGACTCCGACGGAATGTCGGATTTCCTCACCGGTGCAGACAGAGTGGCGACCCGACTCTTCTTCGACGGTTGAGAAGGGCCAGCTTCGGATGCTGCCTTCTTCTTGGCAGCATGCTGATGAATGTCAACAGACGACACTCATATCCTTGGCTGCATGGCTGCAATCAGAATAAAAAAAAATCAGTACAGTTCAGAAACAAACAAAAGCAAAAAGTAAACAGCTGACTATGTTATACTTAAAGAGGTGACCGAACTAAGTCCGACATCGTAGAGAGCTTGTTCGGTCATCAGCTCTTGCTGCGGTGACACTGCCATGTCCTTCAATCGGATGAAGTCTTCTCGATCATTGACCTCCACCCTACTATTCTCGTTGGGCCAGTTCTTGGGTCGCCCCAGCATAAAGGAAGGCCCCAGGGAGAAGAAGAAGAAATGAAAAATATTGATTCTTCATTCATGAATAGACTATGGAAGACCAAAATAAAGAAAGGCCTTTCCTCGGGTTAAAGAACCACCAATCCTTGACTTTCGAGTGAGGACGAAGGATAAAAAAGATCGAAAAGAGAAGGATGAAGAATGGTTGGTATAACATGGCACAACAGGATAAAACTAATGATCAGCTGGATAAAGTTCGGAGCCAGCTGAGCAGGACAGAGATCGTAATAGTCAAGAAGATTTCGGACGAACTTTAAAATCGAGAATCGAAGATCGATCCGAAGGTCCTCGATATAAATTGCAATCTAGCTCGGAGGAGGAGAATTCACCCAATCGTTCAAGCCAGGAACAGAAAGTGATACTGCTCCGGGATAAGATATTATTTCTAGAGCCGTTCAACGTTGGACTCGGATAAGGAAGAAGCTTCCGTTTCGGATCCGAAGGAGAGTCGTTGGTCGGATTCTCCGACCAACTATCTCGGGAAGAAGAAATTTTTCTGCTAGCCATGAAAAACTAGAGAAGAAACCCTAAAGCAAAAATCCAAAGGAGAAAAGGACCCAAGGATAAAGACAAGAAACTTGACATGAAGCTAAAGAGGGTACGAAGAACAAAGTTCGGAGCTCCTAGTACTGGGGCAGCTTTTCGATAGAGTCTTCCACTGCAGAGGATGGTGACAAATGCAAAGTAAAAGTCTAGCTAAAAGTGACTCCATATATATAGGATCCCTCAATGGTCAGGATGAAATCAATCAAATCTAGATTTCATCAGATAACGACATGTGGCAACATCTAGACCGACCATTGGTCGGACGGTTCGACATACCTGCTCTCAATCGTGCCACCTCACTGTTATCCACGTGAACAGCTCAGAGCTAATGATGTTTGGACACATAGTCAAGATCTATTAGTCAGAATCAAATCGTCCAGCACCGAATTATCTTTCTGAAGTGATGGTCCAATAATGATTTTGCAGCTATCGAAATAACAAATAGCTGTCGTATTCTAAAATCATAAAGACCAGCAGTCAAATCGAGCCTCGAGGCAACACATGACGACTCCTTTCGTCAAATATGATAGACCACGTGATAATATACATGACGGATCACCTTGGATTTGAGAGTGGAGGGCAACCGTTGGGACAATTCAACCGACCCGACTCTACATCAGCCTTATGAATACATTATTCTGACTAACAATCAGTTGACCGACCGACAGTCGGCTATTATCAACCAACAACGAACAACTTGGTTAATCTCTGATCGAAGACCATCAGCATATCAGAGTTACTAATCGATGATCATTCGAATCTCTAAGACTACCGACTTACAACTATTACCGACATATAGTCGGCCTATCTTCTCAACATACCTAACCATTATAAACGGTTATCAACTATATGTCACGATCATTATTAGACATAAACAACCCATTAACTCTATGATTATGGTCCGATAATTTAGCACCATAAAAATGGGACCACATACTCGACGGTTACATCAGAATCATTTATAAAAGGAAGGTAAATGAATAGCATGGATAAGATAATTCTGGACTAACACCTTGTCATTTCGATTACTCATTATCTGCTATTCACCAACTCTCCGCTGACTTAAGCATCAGAGGATCTCCACCGGATACAATTTCGATCTGAGAGGATTTTGTTTTGCAGGTGCTCTTCACCGGCGATAGGCGATAGGGGATTAGCCGCAACACTTCTTTAGATCACTTCTATGTTTCCCATGTGCCGCGTGAAGGTAATCAACCGGCGGATGGGTTAGCTCGGTTGCTGGTTAATGCTTCTTTCGTTCTACTGCATCTCTCCCTCCCTCTATGTGCAATCTTGATCAAGCTGATATATATGGTGTGTGTTACTCATGGCTGTAAACCTGTAAACCCCTTTATTTTTCCTCCTTTCTTTGGGCATTTTCCCCTATATAAAAAAAATTATGAAAATACCATGGTAGGTTTGATGCATTACCAAGTAATTTATCGTTCAAGATTATTTTGATCATTTTATAAATTTATTTTTACATATTATTTGAGTCTCACTTAAAATTAATGGTCTGACTAATGGCATGAATTAAAGTATAGACTAAAAATAAACCTCAAAGGTGCAAGTATAGATATTTTAAACTACTGGATGTAAATATAATTTATCCATAATCTCAGAAGATTTTTTATAATTTACTCTTATTTTTAACATGTATACGATATTAATGATTTTGGTTGCTTCAAATATGATGCTGATTATCAGATTTGGCCATATACATATAATTATGTTTATTTGGCAAAATTTAATGACTATAAGATTGAATAAAAAGTATTTGGCTAATCACATTATGGATTGTCAATTACAGGTTTGATCATGACACCTTGGTTTGTCGCCACAGATCAAAGCATTGTTGTTTGACTAGCATGAAGGGTCCTGAGTTTTTTCAAATAGAGAAAGACTATCACAAAATGGTAGATAGATAGAGCTGATTGGTTTGGTAGATCCTATGTTGCCACAAATATCTAACCTTCTCTCCTAATCTTCACTATTTTTGGATTATTGATTATTGATCAATAAGATTTTAATTAAGTTGATTCTTGATATATTGAGAGTATTAATAATAAGTAGTGTTGGAAGTAGAGAGAGAATAGTGATATTTCAAAAATACTTATTTTATTTTATCAAAAAAAATTATTTTGTAGTTTAATAAAAAAGATAGATATTTCAATGCTCCCTACTTTAATTCCATATGGCCCATATGGATGAGGGTTTTTTTATAGTTTAATAAAAAGAGTAAGGGCTTTTAATTTGAAAGTGTTTTTAAGGGCACATTTGTATCTTATTAAAAAAAATAAGAGCATTTCAATGCTTCCTACTTAATTCTGCATCGAAGTTTATAAAAAATATATTAGCAAGTTAAATTGTCTACGTAAATATCAACTATCACTTATAAATATCATATGATTGAAAAAAAATCTATAAAATATTATTAAATTAAATAAAAAAATTATAATATTAAATGACTGAATTGAAGCTCATGTATGTGAATTAAAATATGATATTATTATATTTTAATAATTAAAATCTACTTATGTATGTAATCAAAAATATGGATTGGTATCAAGAATTTAGATGAATATTATTTTGCTATATTGATTTATTAGTCCCAAAAAAATTAATTTTAAAAATAATCGATGATATGACCTAAAATTCGCATACAACATACGGGCTCAAAACTAGTATTAATATATTACAAACTAAAAAAATGATACATTGCTAATATATTCATAAAATAAATAATATTTATAAAATAATATATTAATAAATAATATTTATTATAAATAATAAAATTATTAATAAATAGATTTTTTATAATTAATAAATATATTATTTTATATAATTATATGTTTTCTAAATAAAAGATGTATCCCATGCATGGGTAATATGCTAATTGGAGAATAATGGCAAAAAATAAGATAAATAATTATAAAATAAATTATAAAAATTATTGAGATTAGAAATAAATCATACTTACATCCAATAGTATGAGAACTTAAACCTATTTTTTTGAGATTTTTTTATTCAATATTCAAACACATAACTTTATAGAATATTAATTAAATCGTTAATCTTGAATAGGATCTAAATGCAGCATTATAAAATTCAAAATAATCAAATAATCTTATATGATATAACTGTCATCCAAAGATATAAGAAAATGCATATATCCCTCTTTTTATTTTAAGATAAATTTAATTTTTTATATGAGATAAATAGTTTTATTGATATGATTAATTTAATTAGATGCAAATGTAGGTGTTTGGGGTGTAACAAATGTAAACAAAGTTTTCGTAATATATTCTTATAGTTATTATAAACTTACAATGCTCTTAATAATGGTCCATTGCCGGTTCAGTGGACGTTGCTTGTTGAAACGTTGGCTGGTGGTACAAATGATGCTGCAGCATGACAAAGGGCATGGCGATACATGGGCATTGGATCGTACCTAGCACAGCCCAGCTTAGATCCACTGGGCCAAGATCCAAACGGACCGTGCCAGGGATGGCTCGTCTGGTAAGCGGGCTACGCCTAGCATGGCCCATTTAGTCCAAATTTTGGTCTGGCACAGCCTTAGGCCCGAGGCTTGACGGGCTATGCCTAGCATGGCATGTGGCCCATCAAGGCCGCGGGCCTGATGGGTTGCATGCAGGTCTGATGGATGGTCTTTTTTTTTTTTTTTAAAGTCAATCCAAACAGGTCGTGCCTGGCATGATTCGTTTAATCCCGTTACGAGCTATAATAGCTAATTCATTTTTAAAATTTTTGGGTTAGATAACTGCTAGCTTTTATTTTTTACCATTTTAACCCTCCTAATAGCCATAAAATGATTAATTTTAAGGATAATTTGAGAAAATAATAATATTAGGATTTCTATAAATATTTCATCCCCTTTCATTTTCACCGTACCAAATTAATTCTCTTCTCCTTCTTTACTACTCCTTTTCTAGCAATATTTAGTAAGTGTTCAATATTTAGCAATTAGCAAATACTCAAGTGCGTTACAAAAGAGGATTAGTCCACCTATTGGAGCCTTGGAGGTCCTTGTTGAGGTCCTGAGGAGCATAAGAGGAAGCTCACAATCTCTACCTACCTCTACTCAATTTTTTTATTTGATATTTTGATTAATTTTTATTATTTGCATAACTTATATTTAGATATGGCATCTTTTGATGTGAGTCATTTTGATATTTCTCCAATTTTTGAGGGAGAAGAAACTACTGTTCCTGCTCCTTCTGAAATCAATATCGAAGGTCAAGGCTCTGTCTCTTCTTCTCGTAAGAGGATTAGTACTATATAAAATGATTTTGAAAGAGTCATGATAGATAGAGTTTTAAAAATAAATATAAAAATATGTCAAATTATATAATTGTGCTAGTAGTGGAGAAACTGACTATTTGAAAAGACATCAAAAGAGCCATATGATGAGTGATGCTCATCTTCAAAGCATTCTTAATATACAAAGAGATAATCTTATAGGTAATTTTGCATATAATCATGAAAATCAAAAGAAATACTGGTAAAATAAATAGTTAAGGATGAATTACCTTTAGCTTATGTGAGTCTTTTAATTTTGAAGAGCATGTTCAATTAGTCCTACAACCTGCTTACAAAAGAATTAGTAAAC
>KE504714.1:417535-432286 GCA_000441515.1 Elaeis oleifera | reverse complement strand
CCTCTCTCTCTCTCTCTCTCTCTCTCTCTCTCTCTCTCTCTCTCTCTCTCTCTTCTCTTTCCTCTCTTCCTTCTCCCTCTCCTCCTCCCTCCACCTCTCTCTCTGTGTGTTTCCCTCTGCGCTAGCCTTTTCTGCTCTCTACATCTCTTCCTCCCCCTTTCCTTGCCAATTTCTTGTCGGTTCTTTTCGGAATGGCACAACACTAGGGCGTACCATACCATACCATTGGCCTACCAGCATGAGTGTCAGTTCCAGTACTATGGACCTTGATGAGAAGGCTGTCCTCTTTCATTATGCTCATGGGTTCGTCTTGAGCGAAAAGGATTTCTACCATCATGATACAAAGGGAAGCAAAGTTGAAGACTATTTCTACTATGTGAACAAATTTGAGGAAGCATGGTCTCTCTCATCAAACAGTTATGACAAGAAAGTGCTAGGGATTTGACTAAACCTCCTATATATGACAAGGAACCAAGGAAAGAGATTTATTTCATAACTCAACATGAAAAGCATCAAGTAGAGGATTATATGGATGATTTATCTTCAACACATGTGGAGCTCTCAAGCATCCTATATGTTATGATTGTAAATCTTTCACCATTTATCATGATCTTCTATTCATCCAAAATTTTGAAGATCCTTTGATCCAATATCGATTTGTGCACTTCCATTGCAATTCATCGGGAATTTGATGATTGAGAATTGAGTTAAATATTATTAAACCAACTGAATGGAATCTTATGATGGAGTGTCGAGTGGATATGCAATCAATCAATATAAGCATTCTCTTGGTGGAATCAAAGTTTCCCAAAAGACAAGAATTCTAACATGTCAAAAAAGTAATGCTTAAGTGGTTAAAAAATGTAAAAGAAGAAAACACAATTAGAGTGGTATAATGGAGAATGTGGGATTGCATCACCAAATTCTTAATGAAGAATTGAATTCAAGGACATGTGCTAACCAATTTGAGGAGTATGACAGTAGGTGTCTTTGGATTAAGTTAAAACATACACCATGGTCAATCAACGTCCAGCATAAAACTTAAAAGAGAAGTCTAGGCCATGATATCGATGTCATGAAGCCCATAATATCACTTATAAGTTTAAACATTAATTATTTTTAGTTGGTTTTCAAAGTCATGCTTGTTATTGTCATTAACTTGTACTAGTCAGAAGCTGGTTCTATGATCATTTGTGTTGTCTCTATTTGAAATTTGGGATAGCTATTCTTAAAACTTGTTTTTGCAGAAGCATAGAGTTGGAGACTTGTTCCCTCATATGCTATGTAACCTTTTATGCTATATACAAGGAAGAAAGATTTGTTCTAGGTAGTTCCTTTTTGTTGCTCCTACATGTTATAGTGGTTTCCATGATTTCAAGAAAAATACTTTGGTGGTTATCCAGTTTAATAATTGTTTCTTAATTTTATAATAAGATGTCTGTTGATAATCTATGTGGCCATTTTGAGATGAAATAGATCCAATATGGGCCTAGCAATTTTGCATATTGTGTATCCATATCCATGTTTATTTAGTGGATATGAGTGGGGATAATATATCGATCGTATGCTAAAATTCATATCTATGTTGCTTTTAAATGGGTATAAATGCATATTGGATATATTAGTCATATCCATATTTCTTCAAAATGGTTATGGATGTTGAGTCGGACTTTGATAACTAAGTTTAGAGATCCAAACTTCAACTTTTCAAACTTGCATGTGCATTGCCATTAGAGTCTCTTTTTTTGGATGCGGATTTGCTATTAGAGTCTTACAAAGGCATACATTAATCAGTGCATGAATGCATCAAATCATCAAACTCAATCTCGAATATCTCTGTGTATTATGAGATCAAACAGTTGTATGTTTCTATTGGTTATTCCTACTCTAATCCCTTATGCCAATTTAGCAACATAGCATCAACTTTCTGGACCAGTGAACTAGAAGAATGCTGAAACTAATTGAGAGCCAGAATCAAAACATAACATTCATGGGAAGAAGCAAAAAAATATCCTAGAAAGAGGGTCAAGGTTGGGAGATATAGTGGTTGGGGTCGGTTAAATTTGGGAGATCTAGACATTGGGCTCTATTAGAGTTTGCCCTCAATCCAATCCATCCTGCTCAAGTTGCAGCCCTACCTACCATAGGTTACCAGACCACTTAAAAGGTCATCACTCATTAATGTACTAAGTTTAATAACAGAAAAAAAATTAGGAAAGAATGGGTACAGAATCTACCATAAAACATTATGATATCAGCGATCATCCCCATCAAATGCAAAATACCCAAAATACTCTACAGAAGGATTCACCTATACATTTCAATCAATATAAAATGAACAAAGATGAGGGATGTAATCATGATTGGAAGCAAGACAAGAAATCAGAAAAGGGAACAAAAATCCAAATATCAAGATTAAATGAAATATAGGGAGGAATTTTTTAATTTAATTTAATTAATTTTTTATTTTTATAGAATGAACAAAACTACATCTGCTGTTGTGTGCTCAATCCACCTCAATTGCACAACTTCGACCTTGTCCAGTTGAAGAAAGAGGATGACAGACAGAGGTGTGATGTTGGTTGGGGTCATTCTCTCTATTGCTAAGTGGCTGGCAATTCAAAGGAGAACGATGTGAGGAGAACTGGAGAATAAAAGAACTACAGTGAAGCAAGGATGTGGTTAATTGTGCTGATGATCTGGTAGGATGGATCAAGACCTCGCAGTTGGTTTTTGAGGAAGAGGGGAGACTACATCAGTGGGGCAAGCAGAGGAAGTTTGAGAGGGGAAAGAGTTCAAGATTTGTTTCAATAAGTCATAAGGTTTTCTTATTTTAATTTTAATCAGATAGGAGGATCCATATCCAGGAAAGCACTTTGCATCTGCATCTGGATTTCAGAATTTCTCTGGAATTCATGTAGGATGTACCTTTATGTATCTGAATCTGATTCGATTCGAATACAAAACCCCATTCTGTTTGATATTTTCCAACTTTAAGCCCTGTCGGCCATAATTTCAAATATCACTGATTTGACTATTATCTCCTCATATTTACAGAGATTTTGTAAAAATATGGGATATATTGTTTTATTAGCTCTTCTTCCGATACCCATGCGAGCAGCTCATGTCTGGATTTGATAATGAGGCTATGAAGCTCTTGGACAAGTGGGTTGCATGATATCCTCTATAGAGTGAATATATTAATGAACCTGCCACTTTCTTAATATTTGACGTTAAACAACGTACAAGTTGCTGTCAAACCCACATTTTATATAAGCCCCTAATGATTTAAAATGTGATATTAATTACTTGAAAATGGATTTCATGCAGACTTTAGTGATTTCCAATTAACAAATACACTACCCAGTTTTCGATGTTCAATAAAAACTGTGATATTTGCTGCAGTTTTCTCTTAAGAGTCCACATTTAGATATCTGTTTCTTTGTTAAATCGTTTCCCTTGTTCTTTGTTCTTGTCTTCAGTTTAGCTGTTCAATGAGGCTTATGGTTTTCTCCGCTGGTATAATGGTATAGCTTAAAGTCTTTCAGGAGCCATTTTGTAATCTGAGTTTTTACAAGCAAGATAACCACTAAGACTGATTATTCTACAGAACAAGTCTATGAAAAAGCAGGGGCACCTTTTCTATAAAATTGAATTATCAGTTTTTATGATGTCCCAGTTTCCACAGAACAGGCTGTATGAAAAGAAACCAAACTAAGATTACAGTTGGTATGGAACTATTTTAGTAAACTTGACAGCCAACCCACCCCTAATAATCTGTTCTTTTTCAATTTGTATTGGAGGCTTGAGAATTATTCCATTAGAAGTGAAGGAATCTGAAGGGGTGCTCAATGCTTAGAAATTATGTATGAAGTGAAGCAGACCATGATAATATCTGTTGCCAACGCTAACAAATTCATAAATTGGGATGATTTATTATATCTACACCCCATCTTTGTCTTGGTTAGCTGGAATGACGTCTCTTCCATTTTTTGCCCTTTAAAATGGAACTGATATATTTTCTCCCCTTTACAGCTGTGGTGTATTCTGCATGGCTTGCTCTGATTAGTTGCTCCTTCATTTGCTTTTGTGGCAGGCATGCATTAGTTACATTTCTGGTTCTAGAAGTATTTAGAAATTTGAATCTCCAGTGTCAGTTTATCTTATTACACCACATAGTATAGTTCCAGCAATTCCACTAGCTGGCTCTTCATGTCGTTGTTCTGGTATGATTGATGTGCTGATCCGTGGCACAATAGGAGCCTATCCTAGTGATTCAGCACACTGGTCTCTTGATCAATTAATACTTCCACGCATTATTTTGTTTCAAAACTTTTAAAATGTGCCACTTTTGTTGCAGAATGAGGCAGTCTTGAGAGTTTGTTCTGAACCACCACCAGCAAAAATATCAAACAGTGCTACTGCAGTTGAGGGAGGACATAAGTAGCCTGGAAACCAGATCTGGAGGATATTGAGCATCCAATAGGCCCTCAAAAGGGTTTGCTTTCATGATTCGAAGCTTCATGCAACCAATATTCTTCTTTGGCCAATTTCTAATGGAGAGAACTTTGTTGATTCTCCTTGGATTAAGAGGATGTCAATATGTTGGCATTGTATTAGTCCTTTTCACTATTAATTGGGTTTCCAATATGATCCATCTTCTAAAGTTTGTTATCTTCTTTTGATCCTTATTAAAGCCACTAGATTCAATTCTCTTGTTAACTATATGATGTTATAGTTGGTCGGGCATTCTACTGATCATTTAAACTTGGGTGATCCACATTTATTTTAAGTCTTATCTGAAGCATTTCCAGTAGTTCTGATTTCTGAAATAGTTAGTTGACAACATAGATTTGTGTCTGGTAGATGCTAAGGCATGAGAACTGCTGCCATCACTGACCTACCTGGTTTTCATCAAAATGAGTGTATATATGACAATCGGTTGACCATGGACAGAGGCATGCATGCTGACACACGCGTGCATGTGTATGATTGGTATGAAGCAGTCAAGTTTTGTTGTTAGGGAGGGAAAGATTAGTGTTAAATGGCTAAATGCCTCTACTTGGAGCGATATAGCAATCAGGAAGGCATTTATGTGCCTAATTGAATGGTAAATAAATCTTCTAATTTGTCAAGTGCCTGGATAGGGATGTCTTAGAATAATCATGATGATGTATAAACTTGTTGCTTCCCCCTGAAGATTATGATAACATATCAAAGAAATAGCAAGTTTAGCTACCAAAAGAATAGTAATTTTGCTTTTACTTGGATATGAACAAAATTTGGTGTTGAAGCAACTCGTTAGTTTAGAGCACACATTTAAATATGCAACCATATAACCTCATGGCAATCTGAATTTTGGAAATTTATCTCGTAAAATATTTTTCTATGGTAGTTTTGTGATAATCTGAAATTAAGATGACTGTAACTTTATATGTAATTGGAACAATGATATGAAGTATAGTTGTGAAATTGCTAAATAGAATACTGTATTGAAGCATTTGGCGGAGGTATGGATATGCTTGGTGTGCTTTCAGTTTTTCTTAGACATGAAAAAAAAAAATAATAAATAACTTACCACTTTGAAGCAACTCTGAATCCAGACCATCCATGTTGTTCTTTAGATTCCCACAACAGATGTTCATTAGATATAATCCGTGACATATCTAAATCATAGGAGTTTCTTAAGCATGTCATAATTGGAAGCTCAGATTGTTTTTTTTCTTTTCAAGAAATTGATTCTATTGTAATTGTGCCTTTAATATTTCTCAGATCAACAGAGAGAGAGGGAGAGAGAGAGTTGCAAAATTTGCATTGAAGCATTTAAAATAAATATGAAAAATAAATGCCTTGTCAGGTTGGTTCCAATTAGTAATTATTGATCAGCATGTTGAGTCTAGACAAGCTTCTGCTCCTCTCCTTGTTTGTTGCATTGCATGGCAGGGCACCTTCATGTGGTGTTCACATGCTGGGTGAACCCCACTGTCCTTGCAATGATCAAACTGGAATCCAATCAACTCTCAACTAGATTTTAAATACATGCATGATGTCTTGCTTTCTTGTTCTGCTCAAATTCCCTCATCAGGTGGTAGTTAGTGGAAACCTCTGGAAGCTTAACCTGTGCATGGTCTACCATGCCGGCAGTCCCCACGTTGTCGATGACGATGACAACAAAGTCAGCAATCCAATGCCACACTCTTGTAGGGTGTGATTGGGTTGGATTCATGCAAGATCCGAGTCAAAACTCGATTATTGAACAGATCCAATATGAAGTCAAGGAACCAAACATGAACTGAATTGGTATTATCATTCAATTATATGATTAATTTTCCGACTTACGCATTCATTAATGTATATGCTTTTGTACTTTTAAATACTAAATTATCATGTTTTGGTACGGCATACCCATGCTTAATCCAATTGGAGATTATCTTGCTTATAAATGGGTCGGGTTATCGGGTCGCATCTAGCACACCCGGTAAAGACCAAAGGGGTCAAAGAGGGATAGGGGGTTCTTTCATTCATTAATTGAAATGGGTATGGAAAAGAAACGTAGGTGGTGTCGTGAACGAACTCCCAAGCTCTAGTTGGATGATGGTCCAAAACCCACACTAACAAGAAACCTTGGTTGGCGGTTCTCTATCAGTCGCATGTAATGGCTAGCACGAAACTTTTAAATAATATTATATATGCCATCAAAAGCTTGGTCGTTTTGAGATGCCTACATGTTTTACCAACCTAATCTATTGACTACATTTTATATATTGTTTTCAGGGGTGTATTATAATTTCCAAGACATGATGTCCCTACTACTTTCATTGTTTGTGCTGTTAATGTTATTTAAACTTTATAATTGTATAAAACACTGATGGTCATGTAGATTTCTATACCTTCTATATGCTAATAACAGATGTATTTCTACCAAAAAAAAAAAAAAATCTCATCTAACATGTAGTTTTATAACATTGTCCATTAGTATAATAATCTCAAGTCATGACTTAGTTTTGCTTTTGAAAAATGCTTTTTACTATATTTATTCATCAAATTTATCTGGGTATATCTGAATCAGGGGATGACTTGAACT
Organism: Elaeis oleifera; assembly: GCA_000441515.1. Lineage (NCBI taxonomy): Eukaryota > Viridiplantae > Streptophyta > Magnoliopsida > Arecales > Arecaceae > Elaeis > Elaeis oleifera. Next base: position 425,202 of record KE504714.1, on the reverse strand, counting down.
GTTCGTACATAAAAGTATTCAAAATATTAGATTTTTATTTATATGAATATCTTAGATTGTAGATATGATGAACAATATGAATTTGCAATATAGATGGTAGTGTTTTTAAGCTTGTTATTGCCGAGTCTGTTTTCAGCTGGAAACATCTTAAGTTATTGGCTTATATTCCTTTGAAAACCAAAAAACCTTAGATGATGGCTTAAATTTACCTACTTCTGACAGCCTACAGTACCATTACTGTAAAAATGACCCTACCTCTTATATGCTCCATTTAAATTCATAACATTCAGTTTTCACCAATCCCTCTTGAATTATTTGGCTCCAGCCTTTGCGGTTGTAAATTTTTGCTTTAAGCTGGCAGATGTCTTTGCCATATATATGGTATATTTTAGGAAAAGATAATCACATCAGTCTCCCATGTGCCTCAACCTTTTGCAAATTTGGAACATTGTTATTTATTTCTATTGCCCCCACACATTTATTAGGTTGTTCCTTAGCAGAGAAACCTACCAAATATTCATTGATACCCTTGATGGGGCAGTTCACCCTCTACACTGCAATACTCTATAAAATCATTTATTACATAAGGGCCACAAGTATCCTCTCCTATTTAATTTTGCAAATTTGGTGGCTAATGCTGTCTGTAATTGGAACCCTACTGGCTCTCCTTGAAATAATCATATGCATTAGCTTTCAGAGTTTGCTAACCTACTTTGCCTTTCATATTGAGTGCTCCACCCCACTTAACTGTTCCCATTTATTATGAAAACATCTTCCACCAGCCTGGGTTCTGCTAGTTTGAGATGTGATTTCCATAATTAGATGCTAAATGAAACCTTTGTTTCACATTTATTCATATTAAGATTTCTATAAATGGGGTTGTTCCACAGAAATGATCATAACTTGAAATTATTAAGAACTGCTAATAATTACTCAAAGTTGTTATTATGAAGCTTGTGCATTAAAAAATTTATTTAAGTACAGAAAATATCCATAGTATATGCTTTGTAATAGCAGTTATAATATATCTTATTGGCTTATAATGGTCATAAGGTGTTGCTATGAATATGTTTATATATAATATAATAGCTTGCTTATGTGTGTCAGCAAAAACTTATGGTTTTTTTAATTGTATGCTAGTCATGACTCATAATGGCTGTTATGGTTATATGACGGTCATTAAAGTCATGACGCAAACACAAAAGTAGCTAACCAGTGCTCCTACAAACTACATAGAGGTCATTATAAGCCATAATACAAACATACACCTAACATTAATTTGGTGCTTTCACTGTCTCTAATGTAATTTAGAAGAAGACTTGAGAACAGCATTAAGAGTGTCTAAACTAGTTGCAGGCACAACTTGCATAATCTAATATATGGCCTTCGATAGAGACCAATATTGATTAGTGAAACCAGAGTATTTATTGATTACAGTCATTGTTACGTAGTGGTTGCATCAAGTCTAATGGAATGGGTTTCAACTTGCTATTCAATTTGTCCATATGATTGTTTTTTCTCGTGTCGGAATATTCTGCAATGTCCTGATCACTGACTATTCCAAGGTTTTGGATCAATAAAAATAACTCTGGAGTGACAAGGTTCATGACAAGTGGTCCAGCCAAGAGTTAGTCATATTAACCAAGATGTGAGAGCAGACATAACATAAATTTGAAAACTGTTTGATAAATGAACAGCTTCTGGATGTTAAAGTGTTCCAAGCAACCTGAAATAGTTATGCTGAAAGTTTTCTTGTATTATTATTAACAATGACTGTTTATTTCTGAGTATGGAACAGCAATTATATATGATACTAAGAAGAGGGCATGTCTAGTGCAAATATCAGAGTAGGATACAATCTATTTTGCGTTTTAGAAAGTTTATTTCTTCTTCAAGGAAACCATCTTGTGTGGGAAGAGCTTAGATGCTTAAAGACAATGGAGTTGTGCAGTTTTAACAAATTGCAGTATAAATTACTTTACCAAGCTTGTTTGAAGTCCAGTCATATAGCTTATTGACAAAACAACTTTAAGAATCTAAATCTTGATACATGACTATCATTTAGATTGTCTAAGACGCAATGTCACAGTTTTACATGAGTTGATTACAAGGTTTGTTCTTCCACGGAGCATGCCTCATTTGACCAAGTCAGAGTTTCAGCTTAGCAATAAGCACATCCAAGTCCTGGGTCTTATTCTGACTTGGTTTCTTCTTCTCCCTTGTCAAAACAAAATCTTGTGCAAATATTCTTGGCCAAGATGGGTGCTTGTCAAGGGACCCAGATTGCTTTGACTAGCTCCTTTTATTTCTTAGATGGCCCCAAAGGCTAAAAGCATCTCTTTCACAAACCACATGGATATATACTTTCTCTTTCTTGCTCTGCTTTCCTTCCTCTCTTTTTACATCACTGGATCCTCTTTATCGCTTATAAAAACCATTTGCACTTTAGTGCTATTAGGCCTCTGCATTAAGCACCCACTGCAGTTATCTTCATTAATTTCCTTCACCTCTTCACTCATTTATATTATGGGTAATTAGGCCTTGGCAAACAACCAAAAAAAAAAAAAAATGCTGTCAACCTCAGAATTACACAATCAAGGATGATTAACAAAGAACATAGTTTCATTAAGGAAAACATCTCTTCCACATTAGCAATAAGCTCTGATGATCCACAAAGATCTCTTGTATCTAAGTTGTTAAAAAAGAAAACTTACAAGAGATGAAGAGGCTAGAATTCCTAGGGTCAAAAGCTTATGGTTATTCATGGAAGGAAAAAAAAAAAAGGGAGGCTTCTAGTTTTGATACAACAAAGCAAAAGAACTCTAAGCCTCTCTTCCTTATGGAAGTGGTCTACCATTGCTGCAGCTAGTTTCATCTCCACTGCTTGATCCATCGGAAGGCTCGGTGACACAGCTTGATTCTGACGAAGAGGCCAAGGAAGGCTGTTGATCTCTGTGTTGCAGCCCATGAAATCGATGAACCCAATGCTACCATTTCTAATTTGGTTCTCTTCGTGGTATTCCTCAGCATCAACATCCATCGTGGCAGTTCTTTCTTTTAAAAATGCGACAGAGCACCCAATCCTTTGTAGGAACCATGGAACTCTGCATAAAAGTATTGTAGAATTTAGTAAGATTTTGAACTGATTAATTATCCCCAATGACGGTTCTATTTAGTTTTTCTTTGTAGTTTCATTGGAACTGACATAAAACAAGTACTTGGTGAAATACTCAAATTATTTAGAGGATCTATCAGTAGTTGGGAAGGGGAGAGGGAAAGGAGAGGGGGTTTGTTGACAAAAAGCTGGAAGAGGGCTCACTTCCTATTGCAAGATCTTCTCTTGAAAAGTAGAGGAAGCCCATAAAGAAGAAGCTGGGGAGATTTGTCTTAAGAAGAGGATAGAAAGCTCACATGGGTCGAGTTTTTCTTTGGGGGAAGACACAAGCTCTAGTCTCAGTGCCGGCGAGGCGATACTCATGCATGATCCAATCAGTCCTGGACACTCTTGGAGGCTTGCCATGATAAAAGACCAGCACCTTCTTCATCCCCACCACCTGGTTGCTGCTCGAAGCTACGATCGCTTTGTCCTTCCCTGTTGCCTTCCAGTAACCGCACCCGCTCGCCCGGTTCGATCGATTACCATTCCGATACTTGGCCTCTCTAAGGTAGAAAAATACCTCTCTTGCTTGCACCACCTAAACAATAGCAAGGAGACAAGGAAAGAGAAAAACAAACGACCACCTTCAAGCTCCACCCAATAATGTAATCAACTTCATCATCATTACATTCATAGTGCTAAATTTTTTTTTTAAAAAAAATTTAAGAAAAAGCTGCATGCTAAACAACTAAAGACTTCCACTTTGCTAGTGATGGTTGTTATCATGTTGATGATGAGAAAGTGGTGCTGGGTTTACAAACATCTCATGTATTAAAAAATCAACTATCAAAGAAAATTTATGTACAAGTTGAATGAAAGAGTAGTATCACTAACCAGGGAAGTCCCAAGGATTGTATTTGCCGAGATCGATCTCGGGGATGATGGAAGCCGGCAACGGACAGGAGAAGACCTTCCTCTTGAGGTACTGCACGACAAGCTCTTCATCAGTGGGTGGAATCTGAATCCAGGGGGCAGCCTCAGCACTCCTTGCCTCATAAAACTAGGCTTGTCCATGACCAAAGGCACCCCCACTCACACCTCTTTGTCACTTTGAAGCCAGAAACAGGATCAAATATTTAGAGTCCAAATCCAAATGGGTCTGTAAACTAATAGCACCCATGTTCCATTTTTCTTTGTTTTGTGTTTTGTCTCAAATCCAAGGAAGAGAGAGGAGCCACAGAAAAAGAGGAAGCAAGAAGGGCCGAGAGAGAGAGAGAGGAGGAGGGTTGGGTTTGTATATGAGAAAAGCGAGGGTTGGCTTTATAGTAAGGTTGCGGGGAGAAGGCGACGACCGCTGTGGCGTGAACCAGACTCAAACCCTCTGACGCATTTTAACAAATGTGTGGCGACACGGATTTTAGAGCCAAAAATATAAGATATTATTTTTTATTGAAAGGACAGAAGGAGGACCTTTCTGTAAAAGTTGCCCAAAGACGGGGGATAAACGTCAAAAATGTCCCTTGCCCTCTGCCCGACGGCGGGGGATCAGATCGCTGGGGTACGAAACGCACCCTTACGAAGGAACGGGCGAGGCGATTGTCTTCTCTTTTTGACTTAAATACCCTATTTTGTGGCATTTGCGGCGAGGAGAGGCCAGCTGGTTGCCTTTTTAGAGGGTAGTTTTGGTCATTTGGCTGCGGAGTGGCTCCGCCGTATGGCGTAGGGGAAGTTGACGTCATGCTTACAGCTGGAGAGCACTAACGCCTCCCATGGACCAGCAGGGTGATGAAAATACCCTCAAGGTTCAGAACTTATTATGTGAAGTGTCCTCAGGTAGGACAAGCCTCTCTCAGCAAAACTGCATATATTTTCTTGGCTCTTTAAGACCACATTATAGCCCCCCTATCTACAACATACTTTCATTTCTTAAAAAAAAAAAAAAAAAAAAATACTCCACACAGCTAAGTCGAAGTCCCCCCAGTTTAATCTATTTTTGCCTATTATCATCTCAATTGTTTCCTATAACGCTTTAGCAATTACCTTGTTGAGATTACAGTATTATAGATAGATAGAACAATTTTGATAATTCGATTGGAATATCTGAAAAAAAAAATTTTATTATAATAATTTAATATATTTTATTTTATAATTTTATTTTAAATTTTTTAAAATCAACTACGATGATAGTATGTCTAGCAGGAGTGGCAATATGAGATTTATCATTCATCACTCGAGTTCGAGCTCTATGACGATTAGCGAGAATTTTATCTTTGCTATTTCGTTCTGGGAGCAGAGTTGAGGGCAAGTTGGATCGGCATCACCTATTTTCGTTCTAGGGACCAACCATTTTATCAGCGAATTCTCTTTGATGCGGGTCTCTTTAGTCTTAGCTGATTTGGAGATTTATGCAAAAGGAGCACGCTCTGATTCCTTCATTTTTCCATCGTGAGATGGGATATAAGGGTATTTTTTTTTGATAGGGGCAATATGGTAGCCTTGTTAGTAATAGTGGGTTAGGGAATCCAATTTGTATAGAGACGGGCTGTGGACCTTGTTGCTTCCAAAACGACAGACAGGATATCTATAAAACAAGAAAAGATATGAGAATTTTTTTTTTCCTCGAAAAGAAAAGATAAGAGAATTTTAAAAGATAAGAATATCCTTGAGGAGTTTTGGAAGTTTAGAAGCATTAGCGTAGCAAGATGCTAAGATTGAAACTTCCCTACAGGACTAAGGGGACAAGTTTCCTATTTGTATTTTCCTGCATGTTATTGGGTGACAAAATTGATGAGGGGAAAGTAGTGGCGTGTTGGAAGATTTGGGATACCAACTCTACCAAGGATATGTTATTGTTTTGTATGTTGCAATCAAAGCCTCTATCAAATTATAGTTGCTTGTATGTAACCATCCAAACTTGTCTATAAAAATAGATAATGTAAAGTGAGAATGGCAGTTGTTGGTGTCTAGGTATGAAAAGGATTTCCAAAGTTGTCATGAGAAATTTAAATGGAGTAGACAATACTCCAATTCCTAAAGTTATGGATCCACTATGAGGCATAAGCTTCTATGATTTTTGTACACATAATTTTATTTGACCAACCTAGTAATGTTGTCAAAATTAAAAGCCAACAAATTCCTTATGTTTTATTTGCTGAATATAAACTCAACGAAACGAAGTAGTATTTTGCTTATAAAATCTAGCGCTAGCTAGACTTTCAGATGTATGGCTCAATATTATAGTTCATCAATGTAACACATTTTACTTGTCAAGTGTTGCCTTCTTGATTTATGATTGTTGTGTGAGCGAGATTATATGCTACTTCACGTTTAATCACCAACAAATTTCATGCTTTCATCTCGGTTGCATCCTTTGATATCATGTAACTAGGATTATCTAACATAACTACCACAACTAAAGTTTTAATTGATTCATAACCCATCTTCATTGCCAAAAGGTTATCATGCCTTAAAACTCAAAAGAAAGAACCATCATATATGAGAATCAATTGTCTCAAACAAGACACGGTCTTTGAGGTTAACATTGTATGATCGGACTCGTGTATACTTTTTCAACTTTAATTTTGATACGAGCTCCCCATTCTATTATTATGACAAAAGAAAGCATGTGAGAAATTTAAAAAAATATTTTATAAATATTATATTACTAAATGAGTGGATAATATGGTATTTCAGATCTCATCCATCAAATTTTTGATCAAAATACTCTTAATTTCTATCTTGAAAAAAAATTGAGAAGTTAGATATATAATCTATACGTGCTCTTATTTATTTTGCATCTTTATCTCTCGAGTATATAATTTCTTTATCATCCAAAACCATTTCGACTCTATATAAAATTCTCCGTCTGTTTCTTATGCATGCAACTTATTTAACTCTTTTTATTAAAAATAATAAATAAATTGATATTTTTTTTTGATCGATACGATTTACTCTCTCTCATCTATGAATTTATTTTATAATTTCTAAATAAAACCCAGGGGTAATAATGGTAATACAGTCGAGCCTCGTGAATAACGTGGAAAAGCTATGGCTGCCGTAGGGAGAGGGGAAATCTTTTTGTTTGCTTAAGCAAAACTAAATTTTATATAAATAAATAGAAGAAAGAGAGATAGAAAGGCAAGGAAGAGCTGTCACATTCCACTAGCAGCATGGAAGGAAGTATTTGAGTTGAGCCATCTCAGGCCAGAGTGCGGCTTGTTTTATTATAAGATGTCTACTTTTTTTTTCCCCCACTAGGTTTTTATTCCTTCTCCTGAAATAGGTGTCTTTTAAGTGTCGTTTTGGTTCTATAATTCTTTTTTCTGGTCAAAAGAGGTTTGCGTGTTGGGATTGAAGAAGGCTTGTAGGAGTAAAAGGAGACGTCAAAAGGTACAATTATTGTGTTTGGAGATTTTTCTTTTAAAAAAATTCTTGCTTGTTTGTTTGGACTTAGCTTTGTTGTTATTGGCTGTAGTGGTTAAATTGATTGAGTGGAGGAAGCAAGAAGGAAATCCATCTCTCCCCAACCCCNCNCTCTCCTCTCTCTCTCTCTCTCTCTCTCTCTCTCTCT
>KE504714.1:374420-395010 GCA_000441515.1 Elaeis oleifera | reverse complement strand
ATATATATATATATATATATATATATATATATAATCAAATTAGATGTCATCGAAATGCCTAAATTTAGAATTGGATGCCCACAAAGCATGACCTTGTGGGACACACAAGAAAAAAAAAACCAGTAGTCCAAGACGGTCGATCCGACGGTCCGGATCGCATCACAGAGTCCACCAATGAACAGGTCAATCGGATCAGCACAGGACATGTGAGTCTCTTTTTCCGGCCATAAAAGCGCACGCGGCCCGCTTAAGACACAGCCACGTGGCGTTATGAAAAAAACTCTTGTACGCGGCCGCGGAGATTCACCGGCGAAAAGCCGCGCACCAAACGCGGATCGCCGCGGTCCGAACGGAACGCCGATAAAAGAATTCCGATGAAGCAAAAAAAAAACTCGCGACCGGAGACAAAACGCCGGCGAGGAGGAGGATAGACGGTTTATATACCTGGACGTCGAACTCGACGAAGTCGACGGGGAAACGGCCGGCGAGGTTGAAGGAGAGGATGGAGTTCTCCTTGATCTCCTTCATCCGGCGGTCCGGCGACGCCAAAGCGTTCATCCCCTTCCCCCTGTGCCCGATGACCACGAACTTCGCCGGCTTGAACGCCGACTTCAAGTTCTCCGTCCCTGTTCACAACCTCCAATGCCTCAGCTTCATCCAATCCCAAAATTTCACACAAAGAAAAAAATGATCTTTCTTTAAACAAAAAAAAATTACCTTGGGAGAAGAGAGGAGGAGAGGGCGATGGTGGGGCCCTCGGGGACCTGGTCGAGATTGGGGACATCGGAGACATGAACGGCTTTCAGAGCCATTGAAAGCTAAGAAGATTGGTTTCGGCGTTAGCGTTTGGGATTTAGAGATGGAGACGGCGATGAGAGAGAGGGCGGAGGAAAAGGGGATTTAAATAAGAGGAAGGAGGAGAAGCGCGGGGAATATTCGGTATAGCGTTCGGGGAATTGAAGGTTTATGCCGCGGGATATTCCGTGGGGTCCACCGAGGGTTGGTCGATTCCGCGACTTCTTGGGAAACGTCGACGTCGGTCGCGGGTGGGGAGGGGATATGATATCAGGCGGGGGTTATTCCGTCAGGGTGGGATAGCGGAAAAGGGATAAGAGAGGCTGGGGGTGGCAGGGGCTGTTATTTGTGGGTGGATTCTTCTGGATAATTGTTATGGCCAGGAGGAGGAGGAGGAGGAGGAGGAGGAGGAGGAGGCGGAGGACCTTCTCAAAGGTTCTATCCTCCCACTCGTTGGAGACGGGGGAGGTGGAGGGATGGAATATGCCATTGAATATTCTATCCTTGTCTCTTATCCTTTTGACACGTCAAATCCACGTCCCCACGAGGGATGCATGATCTTGCTAATCTTGGAGTAGTGCTCACGGTTTACAATTTATTTATGTTTATTTTGGAATTCATTATTTAGGTTTATCTTTTAGTAACCACGATCATTCATATAACAAATATATATTCTTATATTGCAGTAATCTTTTTATTTTATATTAATAATAATAATAATAATATTATTATTATTATTATTATTATTTTATTTTTTGGTGGTTGTGGTGGGGAGGGCTAGAGGGGGTGGTAATTATTAATATGGTTAGTTGAAGCTGAGGAAGGAGCATGGATTCTTCGTATCCTGGAACATAATATAGTCTTGGTCAGAAATAGGCTCCTATATACTTTATAGATGCCCTGTGTTGGTGGCAATTTGCTCGTTGATGTCAAGTCTAACATCATTGGGACAATGGGACTGTTTTATATGACTATAGCTTTATAGGTGATTGTTGTTTATGTGTACATACTTGACACTTGCAAATAGAGTAATGATGCACTTGGCATTACCATAAGTGGCAACCTATAATTTGTCATGAAGAATTGCTTAGACAAGTCCCAAATTTAACTTTTCATTCATTTATATTATACATTTGTTATAAATTGGATGGCTTGGATGTCCAAGGATCTAATTGAAAATAATTTGGTAGTAAACCAACCATACATGGTAGTTAAGGTAATTAAGTAGAAGCGGAAGGATACTTAACTTCGAATAGAGAGACCAATCATGGCCTTGTAAAGATTGTCCAAAGTACCTACTTAACTTTTGAGAGAAGATCATGATCAGTCTATCACTCATAGTGGCAAAGCTTTCCATGGCCCGTGGACAGAGGAGAAATATCCAGTGGAGGAATGGGGAGTGGAAATGGGATTCTATTACCAATTAGGCAAGGAAGGGGTTAGGAGGACACCTAGATGGCTATTAGGGGAGCTTTGATGCTATGGCAAGAGAGGATTGTGGATGGTGGTGGTGAGAAAAGACTAAAAGCCATCACGAGAATTTTTCTAATAGGTTTTATTGATATTTCTCCTACTATTCTCACCTTATATCAAGAGCCAAATTCAACTAATATAACTCTCACTCTGTCATTCTGATATCTAACCTTGACATATGTTTTATTAGCATTTTTTTGGTTTTGACATTCATTTTCTTTTTACTGGGATACAAAAATTACTCGTTTGCAATCTATAAGGGGTAACTGAAATAGACTTAACATATGTTTCTCCTTTATAACACTTAACGTTATGTGTGTCATCATTGTGAGTCAGTGGAGTATCTCATTTCTAAATATCAAGTCAAATTATTATGGAACAATTTCTTCATCATTTAATAGCTTCAAGTTAATGTTAAATAAGATATTGGTTAACTAGGTTAGTGTTCTTACATAAATTATGCGCAAATAAAAAGTAGGACCCCATAATTGGCCTTGGAATGTGGCAACTAGCAATCAAGAATCCTTCTTTTAGATATATTGAAATAATCAACTAACATTGTCAATGCCAGATGGGGCAAATTGCTATTATTTCATAGTTTTAGTCTTCTTTTTTTTTAATTTAGTTTTAGAGATGAAAAGTCCTCTTGAAACATTTCTCAAATTTTCATAATGGATTAACGTGTGTTATTCCATAATAATGTACGCAAGCTTTGCTTCTTACAAATAGGAATCTCTATTTGACCGATCACGAATTTGGAAACTAGATCTCTTGGCACAACTAGCAAGAATCTTTAATAGCTTGATCAGTTGGTACCTTCATAGAATGGTAAATACTAAAAATCAATTCACACACACGCACACACACACACAAACACGTACATATTAATTTATTATTTAGCATATTCATTAATCTGATATATCTTTATTTATTTTCAAGGTTCAATAAATTCTTGCTTGCAAAAAATACTGTAGTAGCTCAGCTAATAAAGTATACGCATATGCATATTGAAGAAAGGGAGATGAGGGATGGAGGAGAGAGTAAGTAAAAAAAAAAAAAAACCATACTATAGATAATATTACGGAAATAATAATTTCCTTCTGCCAAGCATACATTAAAAAACAAGAAACAAATGAAAAAAGAAAGTGGCTAGAAATAGTTTCTTTAGTGATATAATCCGTAATAAAGTATGGTTCTTAAGCTCATTTCTATTTAAGAAGAGGGAAAAACATTTAGCTTTTAATATTTGCACAATGTAGACTTAAGTTATCGAATATTCAAGTGTACGCTATGATAAATCATAGCATATCTATTCCTAAGTTTAAATAGGCAACATTAAAAACCCATTTGTTAAACATATATATAGAGTAATAGGTTTGAGAAAATGCTTATGCATATGATAAGAACAATTCAGTTATTATAGAAGAAGATCATATTTATTTGATCTTTGCAACGATGATAAATCTAGAGTACTTCAAAGAGTTCCATTTTAAATATACTACCATCTTGTACATGCAATGCAACCTCTAGGAAATGGCATATAGTCACTTAAATTAGACGGATAAAATCATTTTTGCATGCCATATGAAATTCATGTCGGAAACATGCTCCCATTTCAACAAACAGATGTATGTAGTTTCTCTTTTAATAGGGAAATTTTTTGGAAGAAAAATGTTTCTCCTCCCTCAAGATTAGAGGTGGCAATTCGATCAAATAGGATCAGATAGATAAGGGTCGGATTAAAATATCATCAACTCGAATCTGATTTATTTATTAAATAAGTCAAAAATTCAGATTTGAATATGATCTGTGTATTAAATAGATAATTCAATCTGATCAGCTTAACTATTTATTAAACAGATCAAAATAGATTAAATGAGTTAAACAGGTTAAACAAATTTTTAACAGATTAAATAGATCGGATTAAACGGGTCAGAAATGAGATAAGCATGTTTTAAACATATTAAAAGGTTTAAAGGTTAAAGGAGTTAAATAGGTTTACTGAATTAAATAGGTTATTTAACTTAATCCGATCTGAATATTAAACAGACTAAATGGATCAGATATTTAAAGTTTAAATCTGATTCAAATATTAAATGGATTAAGCAGATCGATCTGTTTATAATCCGAATCCATTTAGTCTAGATTCTAATATATTTACGATAGATCGATCATGAATCGAATTGATAGATTGAACTATATTTTGCTGGTCTTACACCAGATCTTTCCAAACTCACATTTGTTTCTTAGCCCCTTTGGACACCAAGGGCACAATTGGCATCCCCAACGTAAAATGAGAACAAAATCTTTAAAAAACTAAAATACTTAAAGATTCTCCCAATATATATTTTTTTTTTCTTCTGTCCAAAAAATTTAGAGAGAAATTTATCACCTTTGACCATTCCAAAATGGGGTTGTAGTCGGATCTAGATCTAAACTGACGTGGAAATGAAGACCTTTCTTATTAAAGGCATTCCAAAATGGACACCGGAACATGGGGTCAAAGACAAGTTAGGTAAATGAGGAATATAATATACAGTGCTGTCGGGGATTGGAATATTTCGACCAGAAGAAGACGTTAGACATGACGAATTGGTTCATGCTTGGGGCTCTGACTACAATATATCAAATTCTTTCTTTTTGGTCCAAAGTCTAATGTTAGTATTTCAAAATGTTTAGTTTCCATTTTGTTATGGAAGCATTTAGGTCAGGCTTGAGGAGGAGTCAAATTGGCCAGCCATACACAGGTGGATGAGGTCACTTCATACATGAATTATAGATAGTTGATTCTATGAAAAGGGTTGAAGATTATGTTCAAATAATGTTGCCTCTTCTTATGGCTGATGGCTCAGGTAAGTGGCTGCCTTTAATTGGGGCTAGCTAGGAACATTTCTTGCCATAATGGATCGAGTAAACTTAACTACCAAGTTAATTAAGACAGATTTTATTTGAAAAAAAAAGAAAAAAGAGGAAGCGAAATACTTTCTCTCAATTTTATTAGTAAATAAAATATGTACAAGAGTTAAAGATCAAAAGTCACAAAGAATCAAGATGGGTGAGAGTAAAAGGAACGAGAATGCTCATGAGTTTATCATGACTTCCTTTGCTTTGCCATCACAAAATTCGCCCATTGTTGGAAAAAAGAATAGTTTTATGAAAAGCTGTGGAAGGAGAAATTTTTATCAAGAGAGATTCTAGCATTTAATTCCAATCAAATTTGGCAAAACATCGCAATGGCAAGATGATGCCATGCATTTCTCAAAAGAATTTAATTTTCTGCGGTTTCATAAAGTCTGGAGGTCCCCAAGATTAATTGGCAACCTAGAGAACTTAAGATATGTCTTCAAAGATGACCAAATGATTCCTATGTATGGAAACTGAATGAATACATGTGTAAGAGACTCAATATCAGCACCATACAAGAAACATCCAGAGATAACCCCCTAGCCCTTCTTCGCTGGGTCCTCTATCGTATGAAGTCTATTTTTTAAGAGTAAGTCAGAACCCCTTTTTTTCATATATTGTAAAATATTTCTTAGTTTCTATTATAACAAACACAAAATAAGGCACATACAGACTCACACAATCACATGGAGAAGAGAAGAAAAATGGACACAAGATTTATATGGTTCAGCTGTAAAGCTTACATCCATGGGTAAGGACAAGAGAAAAAAATTCTACTACGATGAAAAGAAAGAGATACAATCACTTAGAACTCTCCAAATCTTAGTGTCAATGTGATTTTTCAAATCTCTTACAAAATTATCGAGATTGATAGAAAATACAATATTTATACTGATTCGTACTACGGAGGCGTTGCCCCCGCCACCCCCAAACTGAGGTCTGTGGTGGGCTTTGGGCCCAAGCCTATTAGCCCGTGCCCTCCGCTACCACCACAAACCTCACAAATATTCCATTCGGATCGCATCACGGGCTCTTTGGATCGGGTCATAATTTGGGCCCATAAAATATCTAGAATTTAAGCCACATTAACAGTTTTATTGCATAAAACTATCTATTAGGCTGTTCTTGGATATATATATAATACAAAACTTCTACATGAATAAACGCCACATCGAGTCCAATTAAGTTCCATTAGGCTGAACTTCTAGTTATTTTATGCAATAAAACTTGGCTTAATTATTAGCCCACTTGACAACCTCTTCCAATCCCACAAAAAAAAAAAAAATACTGCAAAATTTTTGTAAGTTTCTACTCACTCTAGTTAGTCTTCTAATTAAAATTAGTGGGCTCAAAGTACTCTGATAGATGTATATGGTTTGTGGCAGTGGAGGTTGAACTTGGATGGAGCAGAGTTAAAGGGAACTAGTCCACGGGACGCAATACAAACCAAATAAACAAGTAAACAGACAATTGCTGGAATGAGGGTAGCATAACATAGAACTCGCTCAGAAAAGCACACTATTGTAGCATTTTTCTTGTTGTTTATCTGTGCTTATATTCAATGATGTTAGTCTCTTCATGTGATGCATTGTTTCATTAAAACATTTAACAAAAAGAGAAATGCTAAAGCATATTACAACCCTCACAAACAACACTAACCTCTTTCTCATAGTTGCTTGCCCCCTTTCTTCATATTTTTTTTGCCAACCCTCTTTTCATGAATTTTAAGAAGCAATTCACATAAACTAGACTCTTGTGTTAACTCTCTGTCTTCTACCACAACAAATTTAGGTGGTCTGTGGTTGTGGATTTTTGGCTGCACTCAACACAACCCACTGTTCTTTAAGTTCATACTGACCATAAACACTGAGAGATTCTTTCAGAGAATAAAATGGGATTATGCTTCTCACTTGAATTATGTACATGCTTCTGATCAGTATGCGGAAATCCAAAGCCCTTGGCTGTCGCCCATATCATACAAAATGTCCCCTAAGATTTTATTGAAGAAGAATTATATACAAGAAGAGACGGGAAGGTTACTTAAGAGACAACTATGGCTATCAGAGGTTTTAGCCTCATAGAGATTCCCCATAGGGAGAATAAATACAAGGTTTATTAAGAACCGACGAGTCCATGCTTTCTTTTCAAGAAGATTCTTGAGTTTCTCTTGTGCCAAATGTTCCATAGGAGAGCCATGAGCAATTGGTCCCATCCTTTCTTAGCCTTCAAGTAGACCAAAGAGAAGATAAATTGGGTGGCAAACCACGGAGTCTCAAACAATGGCAAACATGCATCTAATGAAAAGTTGAGAGAGTCTCGCAACGACAACCACAAGAGGGCATTTACTGCATGGAGTTAATCTGACAAAAGATATCATTGTGGCCAAAAGGATTTTGCTCGTGATTTGATTCCGGTAGATGTGCAGGGCTCCCGAAGAAAAGATAGTTTTATATCTATTTGCGAAAACATTTTAAGTGCGGGGATAGCTCAGTTGGGAGAGCGTCAGACTGAAGATCTGAAGGTCGCGTGTTCGATCCACGCTCACCGCAAAATTAATTATATAAGAAATCACAAAATTAATTATATATAGACTTGCTTTTTTTTCTTTTATCGAGTAGCAATATTATTGATAATTAGGCTTAAAATTTTAATAAATTATATATTTTTATTTGATATTTTTGTTCTGTTGTTGATTATTAGATTTGCCTTTTCTTCTATCAAGTAGTAATATTATTGATAATTAAACTTAAAAATAATATTCTAGTAATATTATTGATAATTAAACTTAAAAATAATATTCTAGTGCACCAACATTAGTTTTAGATTTTTTTTTTTTGTTGAGCAGCAATATTGTTGATTATTAGACTTGAAAAATAATGTTCCATTGCACTAACAATAATTCTAAATTATTTGCAAAATAAATAAAATATATTTTTTGTTAAAATAAATTATATATTTTATGTTACACATTACTATTTGTTATGCATATAAAGATTATATTTTTCTTGTCCTAACTAGATAAATATTATTGAAGATTAAACTTGAAAAAAATGATATTTCATTGCAACCGTGGTAGTTCCTAAAATAGAATTCATTATATTGATAGTTCATAAATGCACACTTTCTTCAAATATAAACTAAATATAAATTTTAAGAATAATGATTTTCTACCTTATAATCCTTAAGGAAGAAGATACTGATGCTAATCTTTGAACTCTCATGAGGATCATAATATAGAAGGAAGATACTAATACTAATCTTTGAACTCTCACGAGGATCATAACATAGAAGAGCCTCCAACCACCAAACCAGAGATGTTTATCTTATGATCATGGCACTTGCCAAATCTATCATCTATTTAATAACGGCAACCCACTAACTAATTTTATATGATGCTATGATATTATATTTTATTGATTAATTTCATGGTTTAATATGTTTTTGCATGTAATAATTGCTCCTTGGTAGCATGTTGTGATCTGAATCATACTTGTCTCATGAATTAGAAAGACACGGTCCAAGACATATAAATCACTCCTATACAAAATAACTATCAAATTTATTTGAACCTCTTCTATGTATTTATTGATGATTGCATGCTAGCTAGAAAGACATACTTGCTGGTGTGCATACATTAGTGTTGATATGTTGAAGGCCAATACTCTTTAACAATTTTTTAAAGAGCATAAGATTTAAGATTTTAGGCCCATTTTCTTAATGAGCTATTAAATCATTTGGTAGCCTCCACGTAAGGTTATGAAGCTGATATATAAAGTTTTAGACCCGAAACAAGATATATGTGTAAATGTAAGGCAGCAAAAGTGTAAGGGTCTATATAGATACATACATCCATGTGTATATCCATAACTGCATATCTATATGTATAATATATTCTATCTCTACTCATTATAATTGTGGCTCTTGTGGCTATCCAAAACTATTTTTAAGTGAATGGCCAGGATTAGATTTTCTTCGATTGATTTATATATATGCTTAGCACAATTTCTATATTCTACATGCAGAATTAAGTTTTGAGTGCATTGAGAAATCCTTATGGCACACAAATATTAGATGTGAAGTTATTAACAAAATATATATATATAAAAAATACAATTAAAGAAGATGGAAAGCAAGTTGTTAATATACGAAGAGAAATACCTTTTGCTCACTAATTATTGTATAGCTGTATCTATTATGAATTTCAAGATCATGAAGTAGTAGTTTTAAAAATCAAATCCAACTATTCTCAATATCATGCTCAACAACTGTCCAGACTACTGGGGACATTTGGCTTTCCTATAATACAAAGTAGTTGGTCTTTTGAAAATATCTCTAAGAAATAACCATCCAATTTAATGATTGGCCTGCACTCTAATCACCAACCTCTCTTTGGGGTATCAAATCCTGCATAAAATCTATGAAAATATAGCCTTGTCTCAATAAAAGGCCTATCAACTTCCATATTAAAAATTATATTCTTCTTTGTCCTTCTCAGCTCTATAGTATAGGACCATAGCTTGCTATAATGATCCTCTAAAATATATGTAAGTATTGTCAATATCATCCACTTGCCTCTATAGCATGATATCCTAATTACAATCAAAAATATATATTTTTTATATCTTCTTCTATCTCTTTCATACTTCAGTTGTGTTATTTGTATATTCCTTAACCAGTCATTCAGAATTAGCTTATCTATTCCTCAAACTTCTACAATACTTATGTTTATAGTGTTGTTATTACAAATATTCTTTCCATTTGCATCCAACTTGCATATATCTTCTAAGGACACTTGTCGACATATTTGACATCCATCTTTTTCTCACTACTCCTTTTCTATCTAAAATATTATATCCATTTACTATAGCATAGCATCCTTAAATTCTTAAGGCTGCCCTCAAACATCATCCTTAGTTTAAGCTTGATATCCTTATTGTCACATTTTGGGTTATAAAAGTATACCTTACCCTCCTCCCTCTTCTAGACTCAAAATCTTTACTACTATTTGGAGTTAGGACTCTAGCATCAGAAGCTTCATATGCATTTTGGTAATCATCCAATGCTTTGCCCTCTTCATTAATTTATACAAATAGGCAGACTTACTATATTTAACTCCAAAAGCACCTGATCCAATAGCACCCGGTCCAACATCATTAGCTCCTCTTCTAAAAGTGCACCTACTCTAAATCTAGGTTCATGAACTCTAGTGGTGCCCTTTTGCCTCACACCTTTCTTCTTATCCCTAACTTTCAAAAATTCTTCATTATCTATCATGAGCTTATCATTGCTCAATCTCCTCAATTTCACTTGGCTCTATTGGCATGTAGTCAGGATCATCATTTTTATCAGCAAGCATGTCATTATAATCAAATAGTGCAACTTGACTATTTACATTAGTTTCATTAGTAGTAACTATAGCCTCAGCATTAGAGTCTTTACCTTCAATTATATTTTACCCTTCAAGTTCTGAATGGCCATAGCTTCTACATACATCACAATGGTCCCATATCAAAGTGCAATGGATATCATTTCCGTCACTTTACTATCACTCCTAATTCTTTAATACCCTGACTTACATTCATGTCTGAAATTTTATACTACATTCTTGATATCTTTTGATACTCTAAATTTTTTGACCATATCTACTAGCTCAAAGTATGAAACAAAATCTGGATCATGATTTTTTCACATATTAACCTTGCCTCCTAGGTATGTTAGTTTTGGATGCTTTTACAAAGTACCCCCATGATGTATTTGCATGTTGAACTTATCTCTCATTCTATATGATAAATCATATTATTATAACTATTAGTAAAGAAATAATATAAAATTTATTAAATTAATCAATATGTAATCTTGAATCAGTTTAATTATTTAGTTTTAACTAAACTATTCCAAATAGTATAACTAACACATGTTATGTAATGCATGTAATATTATGCAGAAATCTAATAATTCATACTTATTTGTTACCCAAATATGGTATAAAGTTATAATTAATTAATCAAATACATAACCAACAAAATATAATAAGAAACTCATCTTTGTTTTTTGGTGTAAAAAGGTCTCAAGCTTTTTTTCAAACAGTTCGATGAAGGACCACTAAGAGAGGTTCAATGAGGGACTACTAAGAGAAAAGTTAGATGAGGAACCACTGAAAGAGAAGAAAATCATTGCTTTAATTTTTTAGGCTATTGTCCATGCCATTGTATCAAAGCTTCAAGCCCTCCAACTTGTAATTTTCTAATTGTAAATACTAATCTCGACCCTCATCCTTTCAAGCACGTAGAAGTGAGGGGCATCAAAGAGTAAGTTTCTAAATGCAAACTCTAATCTCAATACTTACCTCCCTCGACCTTAATGTCCTCTCTCTCTCTCTTTATCTCTCTATCTCGGTATCTCTCTATCCTTCCTGTTTACCTTTGTGCTTAGCATGGTGTATGATATATCATTCTTAAAATATTAATTTGTTAGTTTCATATTTGTAAATTAATGGCAAAGTTGGACATTGATTGTTGGTAAATCAACATTACAACAATTTATAAAGTATACATACCCAACTAGAAAAAAAAATTGAATGATATGCTTAAATTAATAATAGTGCAAAAGTACTAGATTTTTAGGTAATTAAGCTTGAGATTTAGTCCTTGTTTGATTCTATTTTTGATATATTTATAAATTATTTTATGAGAGAGATTGCCTAAGAATGACTCATCCTCTATTTTTCCTTCTTGTAAAATAAGTATATCTTTTCTTTCTTTTTTTCGAAAGCTTTTCTTCACTTTTATTTTCTATTTTAAACAAAATTATGGCGAACCCACCTCACATTTCATTGCTTAATGAAATAAGAAGAGTTGCCTAGACCACTCCAAAGTATCCCAAAGAATAAAGAAAAGGAAACAAAGCATTGATATATATTACATGGTCATCTTTGGTTGGTTTCAGTTCATCAAATTAAATGGAAGATATTACACCAGTAGAATACAAATAGAGAAACAATTTCATCCAACTGGTATCACACCATCCTATTTTATACTATCTACTTATGTCCTTCGATTAGATAAATGCATCCCTTCTTTGTTATCAACATTCATCATCAAACCTCCCTCATTGCTGGACCATTGAATTAACAGCATGAAGGAACTATACAGTATGCTTCTCTTTCCAAGTAAAATCTTTACATTTCATCCCACATATATTATCTAACACAAGGCTGATATGAAACAATTCCAATTTGCTTTAACCTTGATGGGCACCTTAAGAATCCTCCCCACTATCCACAAGCTTCTCATTAAGCCTATGCATCCTTCGATTTTAAATTAAATTTAGAAAAAGTTATAGAGACACCCTCAACTTTAATCCTATTTTATGTACACCCTAACTTTAAATATATCAAACATTTTTTTTTATTTAACGACGTGTTTTAATATAGCCCTAATGTTCACTTAAGTGTTGATGCCATAAGTTTGCCATTGCAAAAGATGGAAATACCTCTTCCTCATTTGAAATGGGTTTTGGTAATGACCCTCTCAATTTTGAGGGTTGTTTATTTTGCATCCCTTACTTTAGTTGTAACATCTTTCTTTTACGAAATTCCAACAATGACTACCATCCCACCCTTCAATTAGATTCAGCAGTCTCTCCTCTTCCATGAATAAGCATGGTAGCCTCTCAAGAATCCTATTTTCCTCCATCATGGTAGTGAAGTACCATCTTTTTTCTTTGACCAATAATACCTCTTTTCAAAAGTTTTCTTGTAAAATCATGACTTAAGTGAATATTATATTTTATTTATCTCTTTAGTGGCCAACCAGAAGTAAAACATTATGATCATAGATTTATGAATGTTCTTTAGGTTTTCCTTGCATAATGATGTAATGTCATTGACTTTTAATGATTGTATCATATTTAATTTTGTTATTTGCATGCAATATTCATTGATATGTGTTCTCTAATGGTCCTCTTATGTATGGTCTTTATTCCAATTATTCTATAGCCTATTGATAAGAGATTATGGTCTCTTTGTGCGTGTGTTGTAATCCTATTTTGTTGTGCATGTGTATAAAGATGGGTTTGGACTGATGTAGTTCTTGTAAGTATTTTTTGAATCCGTGACCTTTGTTGTGGTCCCACTGTAGACTTATGTGATACTCTTTTCAATGCAAAATGAAAGTATTGAAAAAGCATCCAAACATATTGAGCTCCAATTTTTAAATATAACATGATGTTTCTAACATTTTAAAGTGCATGATTTATAGTGAAAGTAGTTTTTGACCATTTTTTGAGCTGATATTCAGTACCTTTTGGACTGATATTTTACTTTCTCAAGCATTACTTTTTGGACTATTATTTATATTTGTTAACATTGGAAGCATTAAAATTCTATTTGGAGTTATATTTTCAATTTGTTAAGTAATATTTTTCAATGCCCAATGACTCTATATTGATTTTTTTAACTAAAGTTGAACTTATATGTGTATGAACTTCATGTATTACTTGTTTCTTGTTATAGGGATGGACTCTGATTTTTTCATTATACAAATCCACTGTGGTGGATTAATCAAGTACCATATATCTAAGCTATCACTATATTGGGGGGTATATTAGATATTTTCATAACTATGATCTAAATAGATTTAGTATCACAGAACTTAAGGATACACTGAGTCAATTAGGGTATATAAATTATATCCACATTTATTACCTCATGCTTGGATAGATATTTGAAAATGGCTTAAGAAATTAAGATGTGATGCATATATTCTGGAGATGTGATGTAAGTATATATAGAGCGCTAAAAGGATATAACTACTTGTGCCACTACTGGTGCCATTTAAGAAGCTACTCTAGCTATTACAGAAATACCTCTAGTTACTATATCTTGTTCAGCTATTACAGAGGTACCTTTACAAGAGGACAATAAGAGTCAATTGGTAGGTGTTCGAATCACTACTGCAAAGGTGCCCACTATTAAGGATGTAGCTGCATCCATACCAAAGATCCAAAAAAAGTTGGTGGAAGAAAACCACCTGCATTTGGAAGGTCTAAAGTTAATGAGAAATAAAGAAATTGTAGCTATCACTTCGAAGCCTACACTTGGCTATGGCAACAGTAATGATGCATCATTTAGTTAGCTAAGTGATTCTGACGATGATGATAATAATCTATTTGATGAGTACATAGATAGAGATATTATTGACGAGAAGTTGAGATCTTGGACATAGCATTCTTCTCTCCATAGAGGTGCTGATTTATTTTGAGAGAAGTAGCCTAGTGGTAGAGAACTGAAAAGTAGTAGTAGTTCTTATCTTCATAGCTTGGACAATAATAGTAATTCAAATGCTGAGATTTGAGTTCTGATTATCTCAAATTTAATAAATTTGTAGATATTAAAAGAACTATCAATTTTTGATTGAAATGAGATTTAGCATTATCATACAGTTTAGAAAATACTGTAACTTTATAGTATACAAAAGATTTTGATTTTGTATAGAAGAATGAGGCTAGTCAAATTAATGCTATATATAAGCAGGGATGTGGGTGGAGGATCATGCTTCACTATTATAGAGAAAGAACGCTTATCAAATAAAACTTTCCAATCTATGCATAATTATGGAAGGCAATTCAAAAATCATAATATCACATCTAAATTTTAGTATAGAAATACCTTGATGAGATTAAATCTAATACAAAGTGGAGAGTTAAGGGCCTCGGAGAGCAAGTAAGGAGGGATGTCAAAGTTTCTATTTCGAGGTCATAATGCTATAGAGCCAAGACTAAAGCACTAGAAATTACTTAGAAGAGTCACAAAGAATAGTATGCCCATTTATGAGAGTATTTCTAGATCATTAGGTAAACTAATCTTGAGAGTACGATGTTGATGGATGTTAGCAGGCCTGATGAGACTAATCAACCTATCTTTAGGAGGTTATATTATTATCTTGCAGTATATAAGTATAGCTTCATTAAAGGCTATAGACCTATCATTGGACTAGATATATGCTATCTGAAGGGCTCATTTGAAGGATAGCTCCTAGCTATGGTGGAGAAGGATGGTAATAAAAATAGCTTCTCTATCACATGGGTCGTGATCAAGGCAGAGATAAAAGATAGCCATAACAGATTTTTGACATGCTTATTAGAAGATATTGGATCCTTAGAAGAGCATGGTTGGATCTTTATGTTAGATAGATAAAGATAAATTTATATTGTTTAATACTTATTTTTTATTATGTTTAAGTTCTTAATTATCCATAACTTATTCACTTGTTCAATATTTGTGTAAGGTCTTATTGAGACCTTACAGATTATTATTTCATAGATTTTATGTGCGACACTTACATGCCAATTTTAAAAGCTCTAAGTTCAAGGATAAGATTTATAGAAATATCCATTGAAAGGGTGCCAGGGCAACCATGCTTTATGATTTTGAAGCTGTCATAGAGGAGATGTGATATTTTGATGAGACTATATGATAGTGACTCAGACAGCATACACCTAAATCATAGTCCAGGCATGCTTTCAATATTAGCAGTAAGTCGAGCTTATTGTCTAACAACATATGCGAGTCTTTCAACAAGTACATAATAGATACTCGAGATAAATTTATTATCACCTTGTTCAAGATTATTGAGACTATTGATGTAGCTATTCCAAGCTAAAAGAGAAAGTTTGGATAAATTATAGACCTTCTTTATCCTAAAACTCAAAAAAATTAGAGAAGGCTAAGTTGGAGGCCATGGACTACCACTACATATGAGAAGTCCACAGATTTGAAGTTGAGCATCGTAATAATAGATTTACTGTAGACTTGGAGGAGAATACTTGTGGATATAAGATGTTAGATTTAACTAGCATCCTGTTGTCGTGCTGTAGCAGCTATTATGTTTATTAAAAAAATACAGAACACTTTGTTAGTATATTGTATACTAAAGATAATTTTTTAGGAGCTATGAGCATATCATTGAGCTGATTTCAAGAATGAAATCTTGACTAAGGATAAAATACCCATTGTATCCCTTTCCCCTAAGAGCTCCTCTAAGTAGACTCAAAAAGCCAAAAAAGAAGAAGAGGATAAGCCAAAAAATTCTAATAGACTTAGAAGAAGGATACATCGTAAGATGCAAGAATTGCCAATAATGGGGCCATAAGTTTAGGACTTACAAAGGTCTTAGGAAGAAAGACAAATAAGAACAAAAACTATTATATCTAGCCAAAATAGGAGCCGAGTTAGTAGGAAAGAAAAGATCATAGATATTATGACCTCATTTATATTCAATAATATAGTTAAGTAACAATTAATTATGTTTCTGTATCATTTTTCAGGCTCAAAAGAGTGAGAGAAGACAGAAGACAACAGCCTCAGAGCCTACCTCCTCCCAGCTAGCTCCCTCCTAACCTCCTTTTTCCCAACCAGTTGCTTTTCTTAGCCAGTAGCCTACTCTCAATCACCAGCTCTCAACCAAAAGCAGTCTCCCCTCAACAATGACTTGTAGCTCACAGTATCACAACTATTTTTGACTCCATCAAGAACTTGCATCTAGCCTCATAAAAGAAACATTGCTATTAGTTTTGATGTGATGCATTTGGGATATCAGTTTGGATGTATTTCTTTTGAGATAATATAGCTTTGGTGTTTATACAATGATACTTTCTTTTATTATATGATATCTTGTGAAACTTTATGATATAGTGTGTTACCTTGTGTTTATCAAAAGGTTTGACAGATTATGATACCTTATGATACCATGTGATACATTAAGAAATATTATGATACATTTTGATATATTATAATATATTATTTTAGAATGTCATAGATTATGATAGAGGATGGTTTACTATCATCAATTATGATACAGGATTGTATTTTTAGGCATTACATGATAATATATTGAAAATTTTAATTTATTTTGATTTATGATTATGATATCTTTAGTTGGTTGTGAAATTAGAATAACAGATATGACTGGATGATATACAAGTCCTTTGCAGCTTACAGGTACCTTCCAAACTATATCGTGAATATACTTTTATTTACCTATTTTTTATACTAGGGATTGCATTTGCATCTGGTTAAAAATAGAGGGGATTCAAATAGAACATAGAAAAAGTTAGTGGAGATTATCAAAAATTTTAATTTGGAGGGACGAGATTACGATATTCAGAAAGAAAAAAGAACAGGAGTATCATTGAAATTTCATAAATAGTTTAACCCATTGCTTTATGATATTTTTACTTCAGAAAATGAATTCCATAGTGGTTCTCTTTTACTATGCTACTAGTTTATACTTCAAGACATGTATTCCTCAACTGTATGAATTATATTTGAGGAAATACATTGCATGTTTATTCATTTATTGTGCCTACTTGGGACTAAAATATGCCTGTAGCATGAATAATATAATAATTCCAATAAGCATGTATGCTAGCAAATTAGGAAAATGTTGCTCATTACATAAATCATTAGAGATTATGAATTAATCTCGAAATGTCTCCAAAACAAACATCCACTTTTGGGACAAATCTGAAAAATTCAATCGAGCAAAATTAGTACATTTAAAATTCAAATCTAATTATATAAAAAAATCAGAACGATCCAACATGCTAGCATACAGTAAACAACCCATTTGGCCCTTTGTTTATAGCTTGAAATTGGATTCTCAAGCTTCTTATTCTATTACAATAACCTATTAATAACATCTTTGTCCCTTGTATTTGAAGATAGATTGTGCCAATAGAAGCAACACAGCCTCCATTTGCTTGAAAAATAATTTATGATGGAAGATTAAAACCAAAATTGGATAATAAACCGAAAATGAGGAAAATAGCAACATACCTCATCCATCCTACATCTAAAACATACCGATCATGATTTTGGTGGTCCATGAGATTGTCAAAGGTGATTTGGTTCCACAATGATAAAAATCAATAGTTCGAGAAAAGAACTAAAGAATTTGATTGAAAATCCTCTATGATCTCCTTCTCTCTCTATAATCCTCCTTTTCTTCCTTGGATTTCTTCTTCTCCATCCACAGCTTGATTGGAGATTTCTTCTTCTCCATCTGGCTTGATTTAAGATTTCTCCTCCGTACACAATTTGATTTAAGTTCTTTAACTTCCTTTTGATTTTGGATAATTGGCATCCAAAATCTTGGATCATGTGGGGCACATATTTTGATATTTTTGGTGCCATGATTAATGCCCCACTAGTAATTGAAAGTAAGGGTACTATCATCATTTCATAAAAATAGGATATCATTTCAAGATCATGTGACATCATTTCATTAATAGAGATAGACAATATGAGTACATTAAAATACTTCACTAAATAGAAAGATTTGTTTGATACATTTTAAAGTATAGGGGATATAAGTAAAATCGGACTGAAGTTGAGAGAACATTCCTATAATTCTCCTTAAATTTAAATGAGGGCCATAATGATTTGACAAATCTATATCAATAGAAAAGATGGATCACCTTTATTTTTTTCTTCTCTCTTCTTTTTTTTCAGAATCATTTTATTAATAGAGATAGACGGTAGAAGTACATTAAAATACTTCACTAAATAGAAGGATTTGTTTAATATATTTTAAAGCACAGAGGATATAAGTAAAATCGGGCTAAAGTTGAGAGAATGTTTCTATAATTTTTCTTAAATTTAAATGAGGGCCATAATGATTTGACAAATCTATATCAATAGAAAAGATCGGTCACTCTTTATTTTTCTTCTCTCTTCCTTTTTCGAAAATTCTGCTATGTTCTTTCCCTTTTATCTTCTACTCCACTAATAGAGGATGCAAAAGACACAAGTTCAAGTATTGTTTGTATATTATATGATATGATGCAAATCATCTCAAGCTCTGTTCTTGAGATGCTTCCATCTATCATTCCATATTATTAACTTAATAATAAATATCTTAAGGTTCATATCCTTTTAAAGAATGGAAATAGTTATTGATTTGTATATCATTTCTCATATTCATGTGTTGTGCATGGCATACAACATTAAATATGCGTTTGCATATGTAAAATTCACCCATTCCCAAAGTTATAGAAAAGATATATAAGAGTAGGTTCATGTAAATAGTATTTGCTTGTTAGAAGGACATACAAAAACAAAATGCACTTGGTGTGAAGTTTTGCTTAGGCACTCTATTTATAATACTTGACCAGGTTATTTTAGATTTAGTTATGTAGTAGACATGGTAAGAAAGTTATTACAGATATATACACAAATTGAGATGTTGGAGTAAACCATCAACATTTATGCGAAGTGCTACAGTTTGTGATGGGGAAGGAGTTGGTAAAGTATCTATATTTATTGCCAATTCTTTTAATGATAAAGAAGCATTGATACTCTTATGAGAAGAACTTACACTCATGTCAACTAAGTGAACCCTCTCACCTACGTTGAATTAGTTTTAAGTACAATTAGAATGATATTCTTGATCTCCAAATTCCCTATTAAGTTGTCAATAAATTCACCCACCACGCTCCAGGTCTTTATTGCTCAAAATTATAGCTTTAGCTAAATAATTTATGTATATCACCAAGTACTTATTTTTATCAGTTCCTAACCAATAAAAGACACTAGTTATTGATACAAATTATTGCATGGGAGTCCATTCCCCTTGCAAAGCACGGAGTAGGCTATGTTTTTTTTCATTTAGATTGATTCTTAAATTTGGACCAATCATGGGGACTAAGTCTAGCTTACAAATTGGCTAGGTGTTATAATGATATTATATTTTATGGAATAATTTTATAGTTTAATATGTTCTTTATGTGATCACCCGGCCCAATTGGGTCCAGAATCAGCCCACAGCCCAAACAAAAAAAAAAATAGGGAAGAAGACTCCCGATCGGAGTCTTCCCTTCCCTAATTCCGATCAGGAATAAGAGTCCTAGGGCCAGTAAGGGACTCTAGGACGAGCCCTATAAGAACCCCCCTCCTCTCCTCTAAGAGAGGACATAGAAATCACCGACGATCGCCGGTGTTCCTCTCCGATTTTTCTGATTGAAGCCGTGGCCCCTCGACTCGTGCTCGCTGTGATTTCTCGCCGGTGGGGTCATCGGAGGCTGAGGTAAGTCCTTCTTCCTCTTCCTCTCTCCTCTCCCTTCTTTTTCATGCCTGTGGACACGACCGCCGGCGACAGGAGCCGTCGGATTTCATCGGAGAAGAAAGCCCTGTTCTTCTCTCCTTTTTCCTGATTTTTATGCACCGACGGTCACCGCCGATCGCCGGCTTCGGCCTCCGAGCTCGAGAGAGTCGCCCCTTGTCGTCGACCACCGTCGGACGAGGAATGACCGTGAACGGCCGGTCAAAGGATCGGGGACCTCTAGGTTCCCTGTTTCGGCCAAAGAAGGCCATGGGAAAAAGAAAAGAAAAAAAAAGAAAAAAAAAAGAAAAAAGAAAAAG
>KE504714.1:296035-308882 GCA_000441515.1 Elaeis oleifera | reverse complement strand
ATATATATATATATATATATATATATATATATATATATATATATATATAAAGAGACGGATCAGTCCATTCTGACTCGTTTTGATCCGTCGATCCAAACGAAATAGGTCATTTGATCCGTTTTTAAATGGATTGCTAAAATATAAATTCAACCTGTCCCATTTACATGACAGGGTGGATCAATTTGATGGAGCCAATTTAAATTGACAGCTCTAATTTTATCCAACTCACAGTTTGAGAAATTATTAGGTTGGCTTAGTTTATAATAAATATGGTAGGCTAAGTTAATGAAAAATGTTACAGCAATTACAACTATCTTGTATATCTGTTTTATCACTCAAAAGCATTATTGTATTTTTTTATTGATTTAGTTTACAACATTTATTGGTACAGTAGTTTTAGTTACATGCAATATACCAAAAAAAAAAATAGAGATAATGAATCAAATAGAGCATTGCTTTGAGCAATTATCTCATTTTGGAGCCATCTTATTTTGTGGGTTTCATTTATTAAAATTATTTTTATAATTGTGCATCATATGGTCTTATTCATCAAGTACTTATCTTGATACGTACATAGCTATAGAACCGGCGATTATCGTGCACAGCCTAGGAAAACTTCCTCCGTTTATGGTACGCTCCTCTTGGACATTAGCATGGTCCGCGGTGACGCTGGTGCGCGTGACCAAGTGCGGAAGTTAATATTACTTTGTTCCTTGGAGTTAGACCAACCGTCTCCATGCTCAAAAAGTAAACGAGGGTGATTCGGATCACCCCTGTTCCGTACTTAAGTACCTACACCCTCTAATACCTTCCCTATCCCACTGGCATGGGCCCACGTCCCGCTGGTGGGTGCAATCGTGGGCGAACGAGTAGTTCCCTTTGGAACTTTGGAACAAAAGTCGTCATTCACGCCGCATCCTTTCCGTCAACTCTTTCGTAAATGTCCACTCGCCGCCGAAATCAACAAATAAGGTGTCGGTATCACATAATTACCCAAATACCCCTCCCTTCCGTTCCCTTATTCTTACGTGGCAACTCAACTCGTTCCCTTTCGAAATTTCTACATCGTTCTGTTACGGGGGATCAGGAAACGCGTTCTCGTTGGACCGGAGTTGTGGTCCTCTTGTAATTTTCAGTGTACAATTAGGCTTTGTGGGGATAGGAGAAAGAAGGCACTCGCGTTGTCCAACTTGGAGATCGATCCGGAGTACGACTCTGCACAGACAACACGAACATTTCTCCAGTAAATACTTGCCACGTTCTCACGGATGCATATCCACCCTCCCAGTCTCAACTAGAAGCTTGCTTTTCTATTTCCGGTTCCCATTTATGCAAGCCTTCACCGTGCCGTAGGCGAGGCAGAGGCCAAGGTTTGCGAGACGGCGACGGAGACCGCCGGAATCTGGGCCGGCGAGAAGATCTCTACTTTCCGGAGTACCGGGTGGACGGGGGCTCGCGCGGAGGCGGTGGTCGCCGGAGTCTGGTCGCCGTCTGTCTGCTGGATCTAGCAAAGGAGTAGAGGCTGGAGGCGGTGGCGGGAAGAATTCGAACCTCTGGAAGGCAGTGCTTAGCCACCATCTTTGCTTCCCAGTGGTGATTGGAGGATCTAGTTCTTCGTGTGTGAGACAGAAGTGGCTTTGGGCGGCGGCGAAGGGGGGGAATGTACGTAGCCCCGCCTCCTCGGGGATCGAATCCCGCCACTATGGTGACGGAGGCGGACGTGGAGATGCCGAGGGTTTACGAGGTCTGGAAAGGCAGCAACGTAAGTTGTGTTCATTCCCTCCGTGACTTCTTTGGGTGGATCTACTCCTTGCTATATTCCGGAGCTCAGGGTTTGGGGATTTAGGATGTGATAAGATATATCCAAATTTGACTTTTTTTTTACGTCGCACTTCTTTGTTTTAACGCTAACTTTTGTTAGAACTGGCAACTAAAGAAGTTATTTATTTACTTTGATTCCAAAGAAAAAATTGGATTTTTTTTTTCTAATTTTTTTTGCGTGATGCCTTTTCTGTTTATTTCTTAATTTAGTTTCGAGCATTGATCGAGATATTCTTAATAAATGAAAGAGACTTGGGAAAAGTAGGTGTAGCTACAAGAAGGATATAGGTAGTCCCTTGTCTAAGCGGCATGACAAAGAAGTAAAGAAAATTAGATAGAAGTAGAAAAAATAGAAAAGTAGCAATTATTAACATCAAAGAACAAGGTGGTAGAAATGAATGATAGTATTAGAGGGATTTTGTGGTATTGAACCTCAAAAATAGATAAATCACTAAATGAAGAAGAGGATCTAAAGATTATAATCAGCATATTTATAACTCAATAAGAAGGTAAATACAAAAACGATGAGATGGTTTAGAGATAGCCTGAGTAATGGTGGCACATCTGTGATGCTGCCCTTTAAGTAGTTCAAGCCCCTTCTAATGCACTAGGTTGTTGCAATTATCAATCATCAACTGTCACATCCTGTCTCGTGTGCAAAAGAAGGAATTGATGACACGTAATACCGATAGCATTTTAGTCACTTGAAAAACTCTTCTCTGAAATAGGAAGAGACAGAGCAATGTCTCTGTTTGTTGGGTTTGTCTCATGCAACAATGTTAGTGCATAATAGAGAGGGCTAAAGGGAGAGATAGAACGGACTTACTCTATTGAGAGTTAGTTTTGCAGTATGTGGAAATTATATGGCAGTTGGTTGGATTACAAAATCCTTCCAGTCAAAGAATCTTTGGTCAATTTGTGATTCATTATAATCCTATTACTGCTTCGACATACAGAATAAAGGTTTCCTGTGCATGAGGCTCTCACTACTGCCTGGTCTGAGGAGGGTTGGATATATGCAACCTTGCCGCTGAGTGCAAAGAGGCTGTTCCTTGCTTCTGCAGGCAAAATACTATTTCTAATTCTAGAAAGTTGTGATTGAAAGTCCAAAACTAGTTTATATGACAGTATGTGAAAACTCCATCGTTCGCAAGTTTAAAATGATCGAAACAAGTTCAATGATCACATGGTCACTGAACGGTTTTGAATTTTAATATTGAGAAAAGTTAAAGTTCTGATGATGTTTGCTATGAAATAGGTGAAAGCTTCTTCCATGCTTCAACTTCACTTAAGGCATGTTTGGTTTGATGTTAGGCTAACTTACAGCATTCTCCAAATGGTTATCTTTTGATCTTAAGTATATCAGACCAACTTTCCTTGTGGTAGTAGGTCTGCACCATTGCGAAACCGTCAATTTTGTACATAACTACATATAATATCCATGGAACAACTTTTGCCCTCTACCATTCACCAAGCTGATATGCTGGGCTGAAATAGTTATTAAGGAATTTTAACATACCCCTTATGTCTCATTAAAAAAAGTGCTGGTCAATGGGTTTTATATCTTGGTAGCATAATTAAGCAGTCACACAAAAATGTGCAGCAAATCTTCTTGATGTTTCAACCATCACTTAAGTTTGTCAAATCAATTAGAAGATGAAAAATGGTAATAATACAATTATGTGTAGTAAGTGCGATGGTCGGGTCAAGCCATGCCATAACCATGAAGCCTTGGGCATGAAGCCCATTTTACGGGGTTTATTTTATGCGCCTTTTTGTTACTTGTTCCTTCCAAGGCTACGAGATTCTCACTTCTAGAATTTCCACACCATTCCATACAACTTTAAGTCCAGGTTTGCTAGGTGGATTCCCCCAGTTCTCACAGACCTTTATGTATCGTATAGATCTGTTTCCTTATCAGGGTCTCCGTTGCTCTCCATCATCTGTTTCCATACCATCTGAACCATTCTTCAGCGCTTTCCTGGAAGTGGTGGAACTCCAATACCTTCCCTGATATTAATTTTCTTTACTCTAGCTTTCATGTTAGATATGTATTTCCTTCTTTAACACCAATTCATATTAATTGATTCATTATCAAGTTTGTTTGTTCACAGTAATAATGATTCATTTTGTCCTCGTTTGGAGGATTATATGATCTGTTTTGTGATAGATTCAATATGCATTGTTGATCTGGCAAAATGTTGAATAAACAAAATGGAAAGGGTAATGTTTGGCTCTCTTTTTAATATCTCTAGTTACTACATAGACATTCCTGGATCTCTGCAGTAATGCATTATTAGAACTATTTGCTTCAGGATCATTATTAATAGCCTGCAATGCCTTTTATACTTGTTCAAGATTACATTTAAGGAATTCATCAATAATGTTGTTGATTACATACTTTGCAGATATTTTTTCTTCAAGGGAGGTTTATATTTGGACCTGATGTGAGATCACTCTTTCTGACCATATTCCTCATTGTCGCTCCTGTCTCAGTATTTTGCGTATTTGTTGCCAGAAAACTGATGAATGATTTTCCTATAATCTTGGGATATCGGTAATGGTGATTGCTGTTGCATTCACACTGTATGTAAGTGCTGTCTGTCTTCTCTCTTTCTCTCTGTCATTCTTCCTCGTCCTCGTTTCCCTTGTTCAATGGATTACTATTTTTCAGTCTTGTTAGGCTCAGTTTATTATAAATGCTTCTTGGTAGGAAGCATGCATCTGATGTCCATGTCATTAATTCACAAAGTGGTCTGTAGACTGACATATGAAGGCTTATAATTGCTTTTACTTGTTAGAGAAATCTTATATCATGTTCATGTACATTATGTGAGCTGGATATTTCTATTTTCTCAAAGGTTATGCTTGTGATTAGATGGTTCAATAACTACTGTGCATAGTAAATGTGCAGCAGATTTCGCTTTCTGTTAAAACAAGCTAATTGCACTGGCTGCTTGGTACATTCCCTTTGGGCACTTTCCAGTTTTGCTGGAGAAACTGGATATAAAGTGAATATAATTTAACTACAAGAAGAAGTATTAACGCATGGCAAAAACACTTGGTTAACAAAAGTCAATTCATACTGACTTTTCAGGTTCTTATGACTCATCATGTTAGGAATAACATTTATTAATAGTATTGATTTTGACATTAGTATATGCAGAAAAACTTTCGGTGGTACTATACCCAAGTAGACCCCTATTAGAGGGCCTTTGGCAACATGTATTAGTAAATACAGGCTGACCCATATTAGAGGGGTTAGTTTCTACTTGATTGAGTTTGCTGCAATACTCTAAACAGTGACCAGCAGAAACCAATAAAAACCATGTTGAGCAGCACAGAGTCACAACCAAAATGGACTGGCATGAACCCACACCTCCTCCCCACCAAACCCCAATGCTACTGCACCAGCCTCTGATTATCATGGTTATGTATTGATATTGTCACACGTGGTTTTTCAATCCTTACCTTTTGTGTATTGATATTGCCACTCCACGTATGCTGCTGATAATTTGAATTATCATTAGTATATCTCATGAACAGATGGTCATCATCTGTATACCTCCTTTGTAATCCATCTGACAGTGTGAAAGAAAGACCTTTACATTTTTTTAAACCAGGCCTTGGGTGACTGTTTCAAACCATGTAAGCCCACTTCTCTTTACCCCAAGTGGCTCAAATGAGGGGCTATGTCATATATAGTTCAATAATAGCTTCCTTAAGGAAAAATGAGTTCTTTGCTTCTTGCAGGCACAAAATCATAAATGACTCAGGTATCACTTAAACATGCAATAAGGCTAGTAGATACGGGCAAAAGTTTTTTCTTATGATTTTCATTAATTTGTTTGTACTTTTATTTCTGTTATAAGTTTATGCATTGGTTGATCTTGATGTTGTCTTCAATAATTGATTTGATTGTCTAGGCTTCTTGGAGTAGGAATGCCTATTTGTCCTTAGAATACCTGAAACTAATAAGCATGAATTTCACAAATACATTTAGAAACATAGCATCTCATTATCCTTAGCATTTGTCTCTATTATGCTGATTTTTGTGCTAGTTTTCGCGATCAATCCTATTATTATGTAAATCCATCCATTTTTAAATTCATGTTGTCTACTTTGTGACTTATTTGTTTATGTATTTATTTGGGTGGGGCAGGGGGATCACATAAATTGAGCATATTGTGATTCTCAGAAATATATATGAATTCACCTTCCAAAATTCAAATAACTCAAGGTGCCTCTGCAAAATATGAAAGAAAAGGTTAATGTTGATATATAGGAGTGAGCATGTAGCGTTGCAAAATTTTCAAGATACTCCAGATCTCATATTTAATAGGAGTTTACTATGCAGTTTGCATGACTTTCTAAAGGCTATGACATTGTAGTTTCTTATTATTATGGTTGTTGTGAAAGTTAACGTAAACTCGGCATATTTAAACAACAATAAACACATGCTATGCAAGCCTACTTGATTGGAACTTTGTGAAGTTTTTCCAAAAAGGTCTTTGTCAAACTACAAGAGGTACATCTGGTCTCTCTTTGAATGCTGGAGGTTCGAGGAAGGAAAAAAAACGCAGAAGTGGGAATTAGGGTTCATCACGGCTTAATATATTTCCTATTCCATTTCCTTTCTTTCTGCCTGCTCTTACATCATTTAAATGCATTCTCTTCACATGCTGAACAAACCCGCACCTACTTGGCGACTTTAACAGACTGCATGTAATGTTGCATGGTTTGCAGCCTCAGTATCCATTCTTATAAGTTTCTCGCATCAAGATGATCCTCCTATTCCCAGAAGTTACACTAGCATTCCTGACACAGTTCCTAAATAATATACTAGGATTAAGTTTAGTTAATTATGTCATTTGCATTTCTTCTTATTATTGAATGATCTGATTTCCATAAATGCCTAAGACCGCTTGTTCAGTAAAACAGGTTTGCAAGTTCAAGCTTCCTTGTTGACACTTTGCCATGTACTCTAGCTCATGCACACATGGGCATGCAAGTATCGAGGGAAGTTTTGGGTTTGTTTAAAGGAGAAGTTATTCCTTTGCAAAATGGACCTTATCCTTGTCTTTTAAGTATGACATGAATTATTCATGAATTTAGTTGTACTTATAGTCAGTTTCTGTAAAACCCAATGCCTGTGTGCTAAAAACAAATGGTGTACCAGAAAAGCGTAAGAACACATAAGAAACTTAGAAGCTGTCATGTTATGCAAACCATTTTAGATCATAGAGCTGTTTATATTGGTTATTATTTTCTGATAGACTTCTATATCCTTTGACATACTGAAATGTTTGTAACAGTTGGGATATGCCTCTTGCATCTTTATGTATTTTCCCTTTTATTAGCTTTCATTTATCAAATTTCAACTGTTAATTGTTTAGGGCCCCTAGAGCATCGAGTGCTGTAGAACTTGGTATATTAGGCTTTGCAAGATCACAATCTGCCGCTGTATGATATCTAATCTCCATATAGTGTTAAACATGAACCCAAGAACAAAAATCTTATGGATGTGGTTTTGCAACAAATTGAACCTTTCATCTTATGATTTTCAGTACTTTATGAGCAAAGAGGTCATAGTTTATGCTTTTTTTGCTCCTTGTTCCTAGAAATAAGGACAGCAACAAGTTTTGTATATCAAAATTATATTATCATCTAGTGTCATTCATGTTGATATATCACAATGTTCCATATACTGAGATTAGGATCTGCATGTCTTACTCTTCCTTTGTGCTGATTGTTCTGCAATCTAGAGGTTTGTCTGTGTTCTGCAGATATGCAAACAATCCAGAACTTAATTGGTTAATCAAATTTGTGGTTTGTGTCCTCCATTATGTGCTCATGAACCATTTAATTCTATCATGTTCTTAAAAGTCACATTAGTATTATAGCATGCCTTAAAGAATTCATGTGTGATGCAGTTGTTCTAAAGATGGAATTGATATGGACTCCCTCATGATCTCAGTCATGATCAAATCTTTAAATGCATTGTATTGGCTATATCTGGCAAAGAACCTCATGTCTTCCCCAGGATCTCAATATTGTTTGTATATGGAATGTGAAAATATAGAATACTGATCTTTTTCTAAAAAATTCCATCATGTCAATGATCTTGCTTTTCTATATGATGGGAAACTGAAAAGGCTTATTTTTTCAGGATTTAATTCTTCTTTTTCTCACCTCTGGAAGAGATCCAGGTATAATACCTCGTAATGCGCATCCTCCAGAACCAGAAGTCTATAATGAGAACACTGAAGTTGGGGGCAGCCAAACTCCACAGTTACGTTTGCCTCGAACAAGGGATGTAATCATCAATGGGATCACAGTAAAGATTAAATATTGTGATACCTGCATGCTGTATCGACCTCCTCGCTGTTCACACTGCTCAATCTGCAATAATTGCGTCGAACGGTTTGACCACCATTGCCCATGGGTTGGCAATGCATTGGACTTGTAAGGCACATTAATGTTTAGGACAATCTTCATCTAAAGCATGACTTGCTGCTCTTATGCGCATGATAAATATATCAGAGCTCTAGGACAGAGCTGGAATACCTATGAAATGGAAACGTTTGGAGGAATCTACTAAAACCATTATATAATATAACAACATCAGTTCAAATCATTTGCACTGTTATTTATTGCGGATTGAATTGTTTCAAAGGTGATGCCTTATGATACCCTACAGAAATTATCACTTCTATTGCCATGATTCCTGCAAGAAAATTGAAAGTCTTGCTCAATTGCTAGTGTTGTGTTGGTGATATACACTCTTGCTAATTACTTGTTTCTTTGGTGCAGCGCAATTACAGATTCTTTTTTATGTTTGTCTTCTCAACGACTCTGCTCTGCATCTATGTTTTCGGGTTCTGTTGGGTGTATATCAAAAAATTATGGATGATGAAAAACCAATGTATGGAAGGCAATGACCAAGACACCAGCCTCCATTGTTCTGATAATCTATACCTTCGTCTCCGTGTGGTTTGTTGGTGGCCTTTCCGCCTTCCATTTATATCTCATCAGCACCAACCAGGTAATTGGTTTACTTTGTATAATATGCCGGAAGTCAATGGTGCCAACCAGTGAATACGTTACAATAGTTTTATTCAATTTTCTCGCTGCTCTGGCAGACAACTTATGAGAATTTCAGATACCGTTATGATCGGCGAGCTAACCCATATAACAGAGGAGTTGTGGAGAACTTTAAAGAGATCTTCTTCTCAAGCATCCCTCCCTCCAAGAATAAACTTCGATCGAGGGTACCACGAGAGCAAGCTTCTCAGGCAAGGTCAGTGGGTGGAGGGTTTGTCAGTCCAAACATGGGCAAAGGTGATCTTGACATGGGTAGGAAGGCTATGGCTTGGAGCGATGCAGGGTTAGGTGTCGGTGACCTCGAAGCAGGGCTGGACAATGATGTGTCTGAGGATAAGGATGGTGGGATTGCAGATGCACCCCCTGGTATACAAAAGGATCTTCCATCAGAGGGCTTGGAAGCCGGGCGCTCTGCAGTGCACTCAAGGCGGTCCAGTTGGGGCGGAGCGGGAACTGGGAACTGTCACCTGATATCCTGGCTCTAGCAGCAGGGGTTGGTGAATCAAATAGAACAACTGCTGGGGGTCGCAATGGTAGCACGAACACCGGAAGCCTATAGCTTTTGAGAAGCTAACGCAAGATGTGGAAATTTGGATTCAAGTCACGCACCTCGTTGACGCAATTTGCTGTCTCTTTGTTCCCTGTGCCAATACAGTAGTGGAGCCATTATGTTATTCAATGCAGTGGACATTGTGGTCCTGAAATCTTGTTTGGTTTCCTTATTTCTTCCATTTCTTTCTGGTTGTCGTTGCAGTTCTAGATGGTCTTAATTTGATGATTTTAAGGTGCGAAATTATTAAAACCGGGCTCTTTTAGATTGTATGGTCTGTGTATACTGTACTAATTTCAACTAATGGGTCTTCCTGAATGAGGCAAGCTTAATCAATAGCTAGGGTAATTGCGATCAGACCATGCTTTTGTGAAAGCTGGCACCATGTAGTAGAAACGATTTTTAAAGAAAGATGAGCTCTGACCCGTGCTATATGAAAGAGGGAATTCTAACCAGTGCATTGCATGTATTTTAAGGTCACGAAGACATTGTAACCTGTCATTTGAAAAAGTGGATCTCAGTTAACTAGAGTTTGCTGCATGTAATTGGGCACTAAAGTCGGATCACCTTTCATTAGGCAGTTGTGTTTTGGCACTACTAGTAGTTTGGATCTATTTCTGTCGGGCATGGACACTTGGTTCGAAATAGTTAATTGAGAAACAGAACTTAGAATGGTAGATGATATTGTAAAAGTCAAAATGATGGTAATAAATGAAGTAAATTATAATGATCTTCTTTGAAGACTGAGATAATTACGTATTTTCATTCAATATTTAAAAATATATATTTTATCACTTAATTTTTGCTATATGGATGACACGTAATCCACTATTAATTTTTTTCTGTTAAACAAACTAATATTCTTACTAATCTCATCACTACCTAATCTATATGAATTTTAAATGTTTTTATTTTTATTTAATATTATTTATTTTTAATTTAAATTTTATATTTAATCAGAAGGTTATATATATAGTTTTGAAATGTCAAACTTCGAGAGGATCCAGGATAATTTACTCAGATAAATACTACGCCACATTGGTTAAGATGATTGGTGTAATTCACAGATACATCATCCAATCCAAAACGCCGTTGAGTTGGCGTGGTGTAATCTCATAGCTTTGAATTGGTATCATGCAATGTGCCATTTAATAAATTAGAGTGATTGGTACGTGCAACCTAGAGTACTGTACAGCCATGGATATCTACCATCCAAGAGATGGATGGCCAACAAATAAAATAATCTGCAAGCACATGGTGAGTTAAACATGGCACGTATTGTCTAATGGCCGTCCATCTTCTGATGGCGGCCATCCTGGCATGCACGTTTGGCTGCAGGCCGCACCATGAAGGATCCAGTTGGATTGCTCTCTCATTTTATATATAGATAGATAGATAGAGAAATAGGCAGATACATAGACATAGAAATAGATAGGCATATATCAAAATATATCATATTATTTGAAGGAGTCGGAACGAAAGATTGGTTGAGAGGCTTGCGATTCTCGGTAGGATACGGTCCCCCAGGATCTCTACTTTATTCCATCCGCGTTAAATAAAGCCAAAGAAAGGCGACTTGTATTCCATTCACCGGAGAAAAAGATCTGGTTTCAAATTTGGTAAGTTTTACTTGCTGTCCTCCACCGAGTTTGTTCCGCCATCCATCCTCTTGAATTCAGTAGTTGACGTTCCAGCAAACACAGCACCCTCTCTCACTACAATCTCTCATTTATTATAGTTGTTTTGGGTGCTGTTATTGTTATTCCATTGTCGATTAGTAGTATTTAAAATGTGGGATGGTTTCCACCATTTCGCTCAAGAAAAATTCTGTATCAATGATATTATGGTTTTAATTACATGAATATTTTTTTATTTATTCTATCGTTATGATTGGCACTCTGCTGAAAACTTATTTCATTCTCTGTTAGGTTCATGGGCAATTGCTGCGCAAGTAATGCAAAGATTTTTAGATATCCAGGTGCCATTTTTGTTGGCTTATCTTTTATATGGTATTTTTTCTTGTTAAAGAAATAGGAGTTGGATGTGTCATTCGTAAAGTCCATTCCTCATATTATATCTCATTTATAAACCACGCCCATAAATCTTCATGTATTATTCAAGATCTTAGCTTCCAATAGTTTTTTCCCACTCTAAACCCTGTATCCACTCCATTGTCTATTGCTTTTTCTTCTTTTTTTGTTTTTTCCATTTCCTAAAGTTTGATCTTGAAGGCATGTCCAGATTTCTCATGGCACTACATACTTGATTCTGAAATAAATATGAATAGCATGCTACTGTTGATGTGATCTTTATGCTTTGTTTTATGAAGGTGAGCGAAAGAAGTTGCACATATATATAATTTAGAAAGTATTTATTTGCTTATTTAATATCACGTTCTAACTTTAGTTTGGCCAGGATGAAAGACAATTCAACTGGTCTATTGTCTTATTTTACTATATAGTTTTTCATATATTCATGGGCATATTTGAAGTGTTGTGTCAATGGTATGTAACAATGTATACTTTGGGAATTTAATTCTTATTGGTTGTATGGTTTGATGGCTTCTATGCCCAGAAGAGCTGCCCCCGCTTCATGACCAAGAAGGATTTATGAATAGGATTTCATGAATTAGATTAGATTCACCACATATGTGAAAAATTAGCAAGAGGAGGGAATTGAAACAGGGTTAGGCGTAACAACAGGATTAAATCAGGCATGATGAGGGGTGACAAAGGAAGGAGAGTTTACCTTGTGTTCATCTAGACAGGATGTGACTAAAGGGTTTGAAGAAGGATGATGAGATTTTATGATGGGTATAAGTGAGGTAGGAAGAAAGATAGTACATAGATAGAAGGACTCAGAGTAAAAAACAGTGCATGTGTGAAGCATTGTAAAGAGAAACTATGTGAATATACTATTTGATAAGTTCATGGTGAGGATTTATTCATATGATATAAAGGAAGGAAATAGCATGGTCTAGTTTAATAAGGTTCATATAAAGGCCAAGGGTTTGTACAAGCACACAGCTTTAAATCATGGAGAAGAAGGAAATCAGGCAGCACATGTTGCAAAATATGTCTGCGAAAATCCTGAAGGAAGAAAAGGTAAAACAATTTAATAGCATTATGTTTTTAGGAAGAAAAGATAAAATGATTTAATAGCATTATGTTTTAGGGGATATCATTTATTGGAGGTATGCATCTAAATTTTAGATTTTAGAGGCTCATGTATTGAAATTTTAAGTTTTTGAAGGTTTGCAAGTTCCAAACTTTTTGAGGGATACAAACATAGATTTTTAGCTTTCTAAAAGATAAATAAGCAAATAAGCATATTGTGTGTGTGTGTGTGTGTGTGTGTGTGTGTGTGTGTGGT
>KE504714.1:274042-296015 GCA_000441515.1 Elaeis oleifera | reverse complement strand
ACATATTGTGTGTGTGTGTGTGTGTGTGTGTGTGTGTGTGTGTGTGGGAATTCATGAGCAGGCAGTCTCGGAATTATAATGTAATGTATCTAATCTGGATAATATTGGCAAAGGTTTGATACTTATTTAGAAATAATTTTGATCTGATTCAGAATCTGAGGGGTCTGCTGATGAACATATAACTCCAGTTTCCACTCTAAGCCCCTCAGCATATGAAGTTGTGGAATTTCATCTCAAAGATCTAAAGATGGCCACAGAAAACTTCTCAGGAAAATACTTAATTGGAGAAGGTGGATTTGGGCATGTGTACAAGGGCAAGATGGATGGTGTCCCCGTTGCTATCAAGAAACTGGACATCACTCGCTGTCAAGGGCACATGGAATGGGAGGTAATCTATATCCTACTCCTTATCTTATGAAGGCATCAATATGCTTAGTGAAGCAGCTTCATAGCTTATGATACTTATTTTTCTACATTGCTAAGTGCTAACACTGTAATAAAGTTTTCTGATTTATTGTCTAAATTTGATGATTGCATTTGATTATAACATACAACTATCTACAATTTGAATTATTTCATGCATAACACATAATAATAGGTTGAACATATACCATCTAAATTATTAAGCATTCTATGCTTAGCACATCAAGTTATTTATGTGAAGGCAGATATACAAATATTTCATGTAAATATAATAGTGAGATTACATGTGAAAATGCATGTAAAGCTGACAAATAATACTTGTAAATTATAGAGGAAGCAATGTTAATTAAATATATTGATTTCTTATTCATCATGAAATATATCAACTGAGGTTTTGTTAATCTTTTCGAATTTTCTGAATTGACCAACCTTCAAGCTATAAGTTGAGGCAAGAACCCCAGCGACTATGACAAACTTATTTAGCCCAAAAGTCATCAGCATGTGAGGCCCTATTTCTCTTCAGAGACCAAGCTGACAACTATTCTATGCTATAGGTTATGCAGCTGACTGTAAAATAGAGTTATGCGGAGAAGAAAGGGAAGTTTAGGGAGAGCAGGGGTTTATAGGAAGCCATGCCATTAAAGGTGCAGGAATGTGTTGGTACATTATAGGCAAAGGTTCAGCCTAAACCAATCATGCATAGTTTATTAAGGTCAAGAATGACCAGATCGTTCTATTAGATAAATAAGGATGGAAATTTGCTTGAAAGAGATTTTTTTGAACATGTCAGTTGGAGAAGATAGAAGAGGATGAGCAACCCCAAAATTTTAAACTCAATAAGACGTGCTTGGATTCGTCAAGACAACTCTTTCACATGTTCGAAGCAATAATATTGATATAACAAAACTTTCCTAGTTTATCCTAAGCAGTTTCCATTCTAGCTTGCTCTTCAAACTACTACAAATCAATTGATATTATGCCTCTTGTTGATAGACTCATGCATGACCATTCTGCTTACAAAGATCAAATTCCACTTCAAACTCTTAATTGGACTGCTTTCAAAGCTCTAAACACTATCTCTCAAAAATATTTATTAACTTATCCTATTCTATAACTTTGGAAAACACATTTCAAACTCTTAACCATAACTCCTTGAATTATTGGGTTTTACGCATGCTCTATTGAGAGGGACAACCATAGATTGGAAGTCATGGGAAAACTGAGATGGGATAATCTAAATGAATAATGGAGAAGAGAAGACTGGCACATATAAGAAGTATGATACAAGAAACCATGGGACCCACCTTCTTAACTCAACAAAAAATTGAAGCATCTCATAACATGATTCAATGTTCTACATAATGACCTTCATAATAAATAAGCAGGCAAGTAAATAAAAAAAAAATACATGAATGAAAGAATGAAGGAATAGAGAGCTGATTCAGCAACCCCCTACTGGCTATTGGATCTTCTATAGGTGGATCTAAGCCATACGTTAAAGCTTTTTTTATCTCGAAAATAAACTAATAACTCTCTGATCTATTGAGACAGCTCTTGCTAGGTGACTGGGGGTTGTTGCAGTTGGCAAATGAGGGTGAGAAATATTGGAATGGCAGGAGTAGCTAAAGATAAAATGGAAGTGATTTGGGGCATGGAACCTTCATTGGCTTGGCCAGATAACTCTTATGTGAGGTTTTACTTGTCCTGGATGACACTTAGTTGAAAGTTGACTGACTGGGAGGTTCCTTTCTTTGTTCCTGCCATCACAGAAAAGAGGAAGTGAAATCCACATGTAAAGAATTATCGGATAAATCAGCAAAGTATTTGTGTGGTCGGTGGGATACTTTTATTATAGCATGCATTATCGCATTGATGGCCAAGATTGACTTGATAGATCCTAAGGCTCTGCTCATTTCTTAGCAGAATTTTATTGGCACTGCTGCATAAACTAGAGAACATAGATATGTATAGCCTCCAGCATAGAAGGGAGACCAATACCTCACGCGCCACGGTTCATTTTCTGTGAAAGACTACTGAAAATATGGCTAAATCTTGAATCATGTCTTGTTCGCTGAATGTGGATTTTTTTTCTTTGGAAGATCATTTTTATGAGATCCCTGCATGCTTGCCAAATTATGCAGGCTGAAATAAAACCTTGGCAAAGTTTCGCCATCCTAACCTGGTGCAGCTCAAAGGGCATTGCTCAAAATTTGACCAGCGCCTCTTGGTCTATGAGTACCTCCCATTGGGTTCCCTTGAGCACCACCTTACTGCAGGTGAGAATCCATTCAATCTTATGCCATGTTCTTTGCAGACATCCACATCAAGTTGCCTAATGTTGAGATTCAGTGGTTGCAGAACAATGCCATAAGCTGACATGGGCAAGGAGAGTCAGCATCCTCCGCGACCTAGCAAAAGGTCTTGCCTACCTTCATGACCAACAGCCACCAATGATACACCGAGATATCAAGCCTTC
Source organism: Elaeis oleifera (assembly GCA_000441515.1). Classification (NCBI taxonomy): domain Eukaryota; kingdom Viridiplantae; phylum Streptophyta; class Magnoliopsida; order Arecales; family Arecaceae; genus Elaeis; species Elaeis oleifera. The sequence goes on along the minus strand of KE504714.1, from coordinate 293,116 downwards.
AAACATCCTAATTGATGTGGTAGCATAATCACATGATGAAGTTTTGATTTGAAAGCTAGAATGCTTTATGTTTCTCATCATATCACTATCTTCTTACTTCTCTCTTTGAGCCTTGATCATATTACAGGACTACAGTGCAAAAATATGTGATTTTGGCCTGGCAAGAGATGGACCAATAATTGGATCGTACGTTGAGACCAGAGTGATGGGACTCGTGCTTACGTCGACCCTGAGTATTATGCTACAGGTCTGGTGGCAGTTTCTACCTACAGATTTTACATTGCAATTAGATCTCTAAATATTGAAGCATAGAACATCCTTTATGGCTATGTCGACAGGGAAATTGAGGACAAGAACTGATGTATATAGTTTTGGAATTGTGATACTGGAAGTTATTACGGGTCAAATATCTGAGCCGAGTGACTCCACTAATTCAGGGAGCAAACTGCTTGAGTGGGCAAGGACCTTGACGCAAGAGCAGAGGATGCTAGAGATAATGGACCCCAGGCTACAGGGAAGTTATCATAAGAGTGCAGCATTGCTGCTTTGCCGTCTAGCTCTTGCATGCACTGACAATTGTGAACCACCAATGAGGCCCGAATGCAACAGATTGCCAAGACCCTTGAGAATCTAGCTTCAAATAGCAGTGGGCAGTGCATCTCATGGATGTCTACAAGATGTTCGCCAGGCATCTAGTAAGGAGTAAAGGTTCAATAGATGGATGGAAGCCAAAACTTTCTATCTTCTCAATTGGAAACATTAGCCATTTATCATTATTTTGATTTCTAGTAGCAAATAACTATAGTTTCTTTCTTCTTGGTTGCACTATTTTTTTAGTTACTTTCTCCTTCACTTTGGTCCAAGGCAGTTGCTCTACTGGAAGAGGGAAGCTATATGTGTTTTCTCCCTTATTTTCTGAATAACTATGAGTGTTTGGGAAGCCAATGTGTCGAACATTAGATTTATGTAGAGGAAGTTTCGATGAATATTTTAATGAAGTAATTTTTTTTCTTTTTTTCTACTGTAAATCAAACAACCTCATGCACAAGAGCAATATCTGTGCATTAAACTTTCTTTGTGTATGTACATCAATGACTTAAATATTTAGATATAATTCAGATAACCTCCTGAATATAAATTTGCAGTTCTATAGGGGTGGTTCAGATCATTGTTCCAAAAGTACATGCGGAGCTCTTAATGGTCAGTGCTGCAGCAAAAACCAAATCCTATTGCCAAATATCATGCATGATTATGAGTGAACTGCTTCCATACGTCATCATCAGTTCCATTCGAAAAAGGGTAGCTGGGTAAGGATTTTTTTTTCTTGATGAAGTTGCAAGATCAGGCTCCTTTAAACAAATTGCATGGAGTTCAGGTAAATTATGACTCCCTTATTTTTCTTTTGGCTTCATTGCAGGCAAACTATATTGTATATTTATATGCACACTGTGAAGTATTTTATACTCTTTGAGATGATACTCCTACATAGCTAACACAGAGACAGATCAACCGAAATATTATGCCACACTTTTAAATTGTTAAGTTTATCTTTATTTGATATGTGAATAAAAGATCTTAAAAACATCATGATTGTTGGTTTCTAGCCGATTTAAATGTTGTAGATCATGATTAACAATACTGGTTTTTCATTTCTGAAAGATCCTTTATTGATTTTGATGAGAAAGTATTTTCAGGTCAAATGCTTTCGAAAGCATTACAATGCCACCTATCTTCTAGGTATTTATATGACTGGCTAGGTAGGCTTACATAGATGGCATTGGGAGGATTTCTCTGTTTTTTATGATGAAATTATTCAATAAGGAAACTAACTGGTTCCAAATTTAACAAATAATAAGTTTTAACTAATAATCTTTGAAACTGCTAAGTGATACATACTTTTGGTGAATGAAGCAAAGGTATTTCTCAAAAAACAAAAAAAAAAACACCTTCAATTGTAATATTAGATTATTTAATAATATTGATGGTGGACTATTAATTTCTGTACAGAATATAGCTGTCACCATATATACGCACTTGTAAATTTTGTATATTGTGCATATAATATATCCAACTTGCAATATTTCTCTCTTGATAAAAGAGATTTTTTTTTTTACTCATGAAAGGAACCTCCTATAACATCCTTGAGAAAATGTCAGCCAATGTGATATGGAGGATCTTCAGTCCAAGTCTTCAAATTTTCAAAAAATTGCTCTTGCTAATTTATGACTACATAAATGCCACACAAGCTTGTTCTTAACTTTATATATAATATTGGTTTGGAAATTTCCACCTTTATATTTTGATATCGGGCTGGGCTGTGATTTAAATCTCTCAACGTAGTCCACTTTTTAAGTGGGCTGGATTGGGCTAATATCTTCATGGGTTTGTTTGAGCTTAGAACATACATTTCCGATCCAATTTTGACTTGGGCTAAGCTTGAACCATTTGGAGCAGCATAGTCCAAACAAACCTGATTTAATTTTTCGAGCATATGTGTATATGTTCAGTTATATTTCATATATATAATAAAAATAAAACTAATACTATGGGGCTCCTCAGCAAACCCTCCCCCTGAGTTTATTGCACTAATTTCTGAGAGACACTGATTTCCCATCCCCCCTCCCCCCACTACATGATAGGTGGAATTTTGATATGCATAAACCGAGTTTATAAACAGTAATTAGTGGTCATTTCAGGCTCATCCCACCAATTACATGTGTTGGAGATGTAAAACCTTTAAGAAGGGGTGTCACTGTTAGGGTATTGCTCCCTTCACTTAATTCTCTTTTGTCAAAAGCTATTTAGGTGATATATCAGAATTAGAAAAGGACAACCATGAGGTCTTAATTTCTCTGTCTCTACTCTTGATATCCTCAAAAGATAATGCTAATAGATCAAACCAAGTTAAATTGTTTAGTAGGTTACTTCTCTCAAGAAAAAAAGGAAAGTAGGTGACTTTTTTTATTTTTATATAAAGGAAGTAAAGCTTTTATCTAGCAAATGTGATCCACATTTTGCACATTTATACTAACATAATGTTCTAGAGGTTTCTCCTAACAAGTTGCATTAGTCCATGACAACTGGAGAAAAGAAAAATAAAATAAAATAAAATAAAACAAAGATTAGGTTCAGGAATCATTCTTGCTGAAATATAATTATGGCTAAGGCTGATTCAAGTATGGTCAATAACCTGCTAAGAAGCAGCTAGTGGTCATATGATTGAGTCCGGATTCAACAAGGAAGCGGGTTGTACTGGTTAGCACTTGAACGCCCGGCTTTTCCAACACCTCATATCTTGAAGTATCTCCTCAGTAGCTGGGTCAGTGCAACCAGCCAGGGTTGACCACCGAGCTGGTAGTTTGAGCAAGCGATCCAGACTACGTGGTAGTGGAGTAGATTGTACTTGTATTTGGACCTCATTTCTTTTTTAATAATTTTAATATTTAAAAAACTATTTCGTACTTTCAAAAAAAGTAGTCCATCCGTCCCCTGACTTGCAGAAATAGAAAATATGTGAAGCATCGTATCACTTAGCCATCCTTCGTATGTGAGGCCTTCCTCTCCCTTGAGTGTTTTTCTCTGCCTGCCTCCAACGGTATATAGTCCATGATTATATGATACATGATAAAGTCATCTAATAATTCAATACATATTTTAAGTAAGTTAATGTATAATTTTAAAATATGGGATATACTGGTAGACAATACATAGTTAGATGAAATACATTTTAATAAATTAGTCATTCAACAATTTAATACATATGTCCAGATAAATTGATATATAATTTTTAGAATATGATGTTTTCGATATATAGTCTGTGACCATGTGATACACAGCTGGTAAATTAGTCCTTCAACAACCTAATATATACCTGTAAGTAAATTAATATGCAATTTTTAGAATATAATATTTATCAATATATAATTTATGTTAACATGATATATACCAAGCAAATAAATCATTTAGAAGGAAAAAAGATAAAAAACTCAACAAAAGAAGGAAGGCCTCATGAATGGATGAAGAGGGATGGATGGCTTCTCAAGAAAAAAGAGCTACAGGATGCTTCACGTATCTCTCTCTCTCTCTTTGGGGAGAGAGAAAGTTATGGGATGGATAGACTTTGTTAGTAGGAGAAGTTTTATCCTGCTTTGCCTCTTCAATTTCCACTGCAAGATTAGTGCCACGAGGCATGTGGAACCAAAAAAAAAAAATAGGTCTCCGGATGGTTTCTCTGACGTGCACACTAAAAGACATTTGTTCCATTGTAATCCTCTCAATCATCGTTATTTAGAGAGAGACGTCCCAACTTTGCTGCTTTTATTGGGCGTAATCAACTGAGCTGATGATTCCCCTACAAATCCACAATTAATTGCGTCCTTAATGTGTGCCTGACTTTCATGATATAAAAGTAGCCAAAATCAAGTTGGTTAACACCTTTCACTTTTAACGCATGATATATGACCTTGACATGGTTGGAAGTTGAATAGTTGCTCTACCCCATAGAAAAGTGACCATCTATTGAACACCAAGCGAAATTGGTTTCAAATCGAGCATATGGTACTTGGGAGATAGAATATATTGAAGCATATCGAAGTCAACCTCAACTATTATCAGATTGAGCTGATCATAGGCTGGACTCGGGTGCAAATCCCAGCCCAAACTCGATTAAAAATAATAAAGTTTAGGCCAGAGGCCGGCCTGTGATCCACTGTAATACCAAGTAACTTAGTACAGTGAAATTATTATCCTTTTCGAAGGACATCCAAAATTCTTTGTGCATAGTAGGCAGTGCAGAAAATCTGATATAGAGTACATCATCTTGCTCGATTGGTCCACATAGCCATCATTTTCAATATGCATTTAATGCCTGTAGTTCTATTTTTCGTTTGAATTTTAAATGATAAATATCTTATTTTTAAAAAATTATGACATCCTATGGCATATTATGATATCCTGCATCATAATATGACCTAGAAATTATGACATCCCGACATATTATGACATTCTGCGTCAAATTATGATTTTCTGTACGTATGATGTCATAATATGGCCTAGGATGACATAAAATAGGAGGGATATTTTTGTCCAACTACCTTTCAATGCGCATTTAATGTCTACGGTTCCGTTTTTTGTTTAAAAATTTTGAATGACGAAATATTTCTGCTCTTTGAAAAAAATTATAACATCCTGTGGCATATTATGACATTCTACGCATCAAATTATGACTTTCTGCATGCAGGATGTTATAATATTGATATAAAATATCATAATTTTTTCAAAGAATAAGAATATTTTCGTCATTCAAAATTTTAAATAAAAAAATAAAATTATAAATATTAAATATGTGTTGCAAATGATGGCTGTGTAAATCAATGAGATAAGATGGTATGTTCTATGTCAGATTTTCTGCACCTCTCATGGTGCACGGAAAATTTCTCTTCAGACTATATATAACTTTGGTGGCCCTGCAGAGTGCATTGATGATTTTTATACCGGCATGACTTTTATAATATAGAAGTAGCACCAAAAGAAGTTTCGTAAACATGATCTAGGCTTAATGCATGATGTATGATAGTGCAATGGTTGGAAGCCTTATGCAGGGTTGCTCCTATGCCATGCAAAAGTGACCATCTATTGAGTCCTGGTTTCAAAGTTTGGCAGATTTTGCATCCAAACCTAATAGAAAAAAGAGTTCGATTACTGGATACTAGCTCTGAGCATCATCTGTCCTATAGTTGAATTTGCAAAATATTTTCACTTTGCGGTGACATAGTGGCTGAACTAAATAGTCATTGAACATGTGAATCTTCTAGTCATGCAATAGAAGAGGACCTCCATATACGAAGCCAGCTATTTCAACCAAGGGAGATAGATCAGATGGTGATCTGAAATGTTGTAACATATTGTACGAAAATGTATGCATCTTACTATCCCGATCATAACATTTAATTCCTGCAAACCAATTGGTTGCTCATAACCCTTTAAAATGTATGGGCTGAAATCTGATAATCAAAGTGCAACTAGGGCTACGGCCAGGTGGTTGCAACATTCTTCCACTGGAAAGTAAATTTTCTCATCAAATATGTATTACTAGGTGTTGTCGCTCGGCTCCGATAGTACCTTCATTAAGAGTCGGGACGTCAGGCCGCCTTCATCAAGAGCCTGAGACGTCAGGCCTGACGTCCCGACAGATGGTGGCTGCCCTCCGAAATGATCAGACCTGCAAGAAAAGTCTGCACGTCGGAGCATATCCAGCAGGGGACCCTCCGATGTCTAAGTCAGTTAATGTCCAGAAAATAGATAAAGGAGAAAAAATAATAAAAGAGAGTGATGAAAAAGTTCTGGGTCCAGTTGTGGACTTGCCTCTCTCTGGCCTTATCTCAGGATCTCCTTTTTTATGTCTTTAAATATAGATGAAATCATAGGTTGGTGCACCAAAGTCGCATAGGCCGCCTAGGGCCTGCTAGGCCACAATCTGACGAGCTATTGGCAACCGCTTGAGCCTATAGTGCCACTATTTGATAGGTTGTTATGTCAGCCACTACTCGATATCCGAGGTTGTTAGTCGTGGGCTATAGTGGCCAGTCATACCTATGGGCAGAGTTGGTTAATTGGGATGTCAATTATAGGATGTGCCTGCATCTAAAAGGTTGTTGGAGGGCTTCAAAAATCATGCATACGATCAGACAGATTGGTGGTTTGAAGTAGGAGCAAGAATGAGACTTCGCTCCAGATGCATCTATACCTGCATAACATGCAAGTCATCACCTCCCATCATTGATCAGGTCCCAACCTTAAGGTTGGTGGCGAGCCAGGATGGAGGTCAAGTGCAGGCCGATGCCGTGGCACAGCCTGGTCTCGAGCGAATGAAAGTTTTGGGCTTTCTGGTATGGTTCAGCTCATCTATAGGATTAGCAAGCAGTCAGCCATCGTGCGGAGAAAGGAGGGATTTGATAATATGGCAGCACTCATAATAGTTGCCTTGTACTACTTCAAATGAAGGAAGTAACTGGTCATAGATTATCGGTCTGATTTTTCTCGAATGCTCACAATGGATAAAATCTTGAAAGTCCCAGGTTGGTTCACCATGTATCTAGCGTTAATTGGTCTCACACCGTGCCCCACTAATGGCAAATCGTTTGCGAATTGTATAGTTGAGACCGTCCAATCTGGGAGTGTCGAGACGCACAGTCTTTAATGTTGATATTTTCAAAAATGATAGTCTGTCAGGGAGGACTGCTGAGGCTCTTTTTCGTGGGAGGCATGGTCTCCAAAGTCTCTCCGATGGTGACACTTGCCACGTAGCCGGGGAAATAGAGGGGCATCCTCCTGCCTGCCCCCTCTGTAACTAGAGAGATCATGCCGTCTAGGGTAGGACCCACCCAGTCTATTTTCTATAATACTATCATGGCACTATTCCGCCACCTATCCAAGTACCGTCAGTGTTCATCTTTCACTGGAGGGGTTTTCTCCCACTTCCTAGCCTGCCACGGAATGCCTAAAGGGATTAAACCTATGGTCATTTTTCTTGGCATGGAAGGTGTTAGAAAATCCAGCCACTCAGATGTGGGGACATGGTGGCATTGGTCTAAATGCATCGATGAGGTTGCAATCAACCTAGATGCTGCTAGAGTGGACTTCTTTTGTTAAAGTTCTATCTTCCTATGTGTTGGCCTGGTTGGGGGTGCGGCAAGTTGGGCTAGCCGTTGGTCCAGATGAGGAGGGTGCAGCAAGTTGGGCCAGCCATTGGTCTAGATGAGGAGCGAGCGACCACTCGAGGGGCCTCTTCTGCATTATACTCCACAGAATGACCTTGGATCTTTCTAGAAGATAGTCTTTTGCTCCATCCAGCCTAGCTTTTCATGTTAGAGCATCTTCTTAAGAGCGTGGACACCTAGAATCAACAAAAAATCACCACAAAAGAGGAGCGGCACAAAGATGGAGGCACAAGAAAGAGAGGGCGGCCAAGAATCCTAGTGCCTAGGGTTTCTTCCACTTTTAGCAGGTGATCAATGGGGGCGGCTAGGGTTTCTTCTTAGGGTGGCATCCACAAGAGAGAGGAGAAGAGATGAGAAAAGATTAGGAAGAAAATTTGTTCTATTGCCCATGTAATCAAATTACATCACATATATTTATATATGTACAAATTGATCTAATTCAAGACCAAACCCAAACAACTCCCATAGCTAACCAACATATGATTGCACTCACCCAAACCTATGTACACTCATGTCTTACATGTTCTCATTTCTTTGGGCTCATATCTAGCCCAAAAGTAGATTAGCCCCTTAAGGTCCATGTCTCCTAGGTCTCGAGACTATAAAAATAGCCCACCTCCATCCTAAGATCCAAAACTGATCTTAGAACCCCCATGAATGCCCCATGGGCTTCAAACCTTGATCTTTTTCTTGACCATCAGAGACTTGAAAGTACTACACCTGGACCTACAATCTTCATCTTGGTGCTCCAAAGCTGCTGCAAAATTCAATCTATCCATCAGCCCATCAGCACCATATATTTGTGAAAGCTATCTTGTGGAAGAGTTTTCATAAGTGCATCAATTGGGTTCTCCTTGGTATGAATTTTGACCAGCTCTACCTCATCTTCTTCTACTAGCTCTTTGATCCGATGGTATCTGATATCAATGTGTTTGGTTCTTGTATGATAGACAGAGTTCTGGATCAAAAATAATACACTCTGTCTGTTGTAGTAGTGCACCCTGTGCAACTTCCATCTCCAACGCTAAGCCCTTCAGCCATAATGCTTCCTTTGCTGCCTCCGTAATGCCAATGTACTCCACTTTCATTGTAGATAATGCCATGATGGGTTGCGAGCAAGATCTTCAAAAAACTGGACCCTCATTCAAGCTAAACACAAACCAATGGTCGAATGCCTAGTGTCCATATCTCCACCAAAATCCGCATCCACAACCCAATCAATTGGCCTTGAGCATCTTTGGACATGTTAGAGCTTCTCTCAATATTATCTTGCTATCCATAGCTGATGCCGACTCCAACTGTGCCCATCAAATACATGAAGATCCCCTTTAGTACTCTCCAATGCTCCTTGCCCGATTGCGCCATGAACCTGCTGATTTGGCTCACTGCATGAGTGAGGTCCAGCTTACAACACACCATTGCATATATGAGGCTTCCCACACTTGAAGCATATGGTGTCCTCTCCATCTCCTCAGCCTCCACCTCATTCTGGGACAACATTGACTTCGAAAAGCTAATATAACCGACTAGTGGTAGTGCTACCAGTTTTGCACTGTTCATGCTGAATCTCTTCAAGACCTTTCGAATGTAACTCCCCTGAGATAAATGCAGCACCTCCTTATTCGATCTCTGAGGATTTTTATGTCTAGAATCTTTCTTGCAGGACCTAAATCCTTAATCTCGAACTCTCAAGATAAGATTGCCTTCAAATCCTACATTACACTTCTACTTTTGCATGCTATCAACATATCATCCACATACAAGAGTAGATACAATCTAGACTCATTCTCAAAATTTTTATATAGACACAGGGATCATACTCACATCTGGTCATGTCAATGCTCCTCACATATAAGTCGAACCGTTTATACCATTATCTTGGCGACTGCTTCAACTCGTAGAGAGATCGCTGCAGCAGGCTGACCTTCCCTTCTGACCTCAGTTCTCCGAACCCTTTGGGCTACTTCATGTAGATCTTCTCCTCCAAATCTCCATAGAGAAAGGCTATCTTGAGGTCCATCTACTCCAATTTCAAGTTCTGATCTACAACAATACTCAACAGTATCTGAATTGAAGTATGTCTGACTATTGGAGAGAATACCTCATTATAATCGATGTTTTTCTTCTGAGAGTACTCCTTGGCCATCAATCTTACTTTAAATCTGATACCTCTCTGCTCTGAAGGCCCTTCCTTACGTTGGAAAATCCATTTGCAACCAATGGATTTCTTCCCTTGTAGCAACAGCACCAACTACCATATCCTATTCTTTTGGAGGGACTGCATTTTTCAATCATGGCTTGGACCCACCTCTCTCTATCCTGGCTCGCCACAACCTCCTCAAAGGTTTAAGGATCCCTATTTGATGTTACCAGGGAATATGACACTATCTCCTCGAATCCATATCTCTCCGGTCACCACACGTTCTGCTTCAACTTATGCAGTGCAACCTCGATGTCTGTCCTAGGTTTAACCTTCTCCCATTGAACCTCCCGACTTCTACCCCGTGTCTCAGCCCCCTCCACCTATGGAGGCACCTCTGGATGGTGCTCCACCTGAATATCAAGCCCTTCAGTTGCACCTGCAAAAAGCAAATAGAATAGGATACTAGCTGTCCACCACTTTTCGACTGGACCTCCTATTGCACCTACTGTTCCTCCATTCCTTGTTACCTCTGAAGGATTGATTTTTCATCGAGGACGACATCCCTATTGATGGTGGCCTTCTTCTCTAAGAGATCCCATAGTCGGTATCCTTTAATACCTCGCGGATAGTCTATGAACACCATCTTTCTTGACCTGACGTCTAACTTGCTCCGCACACCAGCATCCACGTGCACATAAGCCGTGCACCCAAACACCCTTATATGGCTCAACTCTACCTTTTTTCAGACCATATCTCCTCTGGAATTTCACTATCTAACTAGATGTGAGGTGATCGATTCACTAGGTAATATGCTGCATCAACTGTATCCACCCAGAATGTCTTAGGAAGTCTTACTTGCAGCCTCATGCATCTGGCCTTCTCCATGAGAGTTTGATTCATTCTCTTGACCACTCCATTTTGCTCTGAAACTCTTTGCTGGTGTACTTTCTGTCATTGTCTAACCATAGACACTTCACATTGCAACCCTACTCCTTCTCCACTTCAGCTTTCTAGATCTTAAATTTTATGAAGACTTATAACTTCTCCCTCAAAAATAAACCCACACCTTCCTCGAAAAGTCATCTATTAGGATAAGAAGTATTTGGCTTCGTTTTGGCTGAAATTGGGGCCAATCCTCACACATCAGTGGGAACTAGCTCTAGGGGACTTGCACTGCGGACTGTATTGATGGCAAACTTCACTTTATGCTGTTTGTGTTAGATGTATGTCCTAGAAGCCAATTTTAACTGATACATATCATAATTTTAGGATATAATTTTATACTTAACGAGCACTCTTAATTCCATTCATATTGTATGTGTCCATGAATCGTTCAAGAGATTAAAAGATAATGACACATATTCTCAAAGAGTTAAAAATTTGAGGTATTGATCATTGATGGTTAATTCTAAATTGCTCTTAATCATAAGATCATCATGGAGACAGTGATTGATCTGGACAGACTGGTACACAAATTACTTCCTTCAGGCAGATAAGTCTCGAGTCTGCAGTGTAGAGACACTGAAACGAGAGTGCAGGTGGTTGATAGAGAATAACTAGTACTGTTCATGATCAATATGAAAAATCACATGGATGTCTGCTTACTCATTAGTGACTTTCTCGATGCTGCAGTAGTATTACTGGTCCTTTAATCTGCGGTGCCCCGGTTGCTCATAGTGAAATTGCTGGAGTTTGACTATAAAGAAACATGGCCTCAATGAATCCTTATAGTGGATGTTGGCGACAGTTGGTCTATTGTAAGAGCAAGATATGCATCTAAATGAGATCTATTGACCTTAGCAGAAAGGAGTAGTCCTATGTGATTTATGAGACTGAGTTCAAAAGTCCTTAGCCAAGACAGTATGATTGATGGAAAAGAGTTTTCATAGATATTTATAATATGAATTCAAATTGAATAAATCTTACATATGACTGATGATGAGGTTTGACGAGTTTTTCATGACCTCTGTCTAGTCAGAACTCATGATAGAGAGACTGTATCACACGGTAACTATATCTAGAAGTTCATCATTTTTATTCTACTGGATTGCCACTACATACTGCTAGATGTCACAGATGGATTATGGGATTCATGAACATCATCTTGATGATCAATGATCCTTGATGGATAGAGTTAGAATAGTTTAACCTATTAAAAAAATTCGATGATATTATGATAGGGATCACAATATACCTCACTAACAGACAAAATAGAACCTGTGGGGTCACACACAAAAGAAGCTTTTGACTTATCAGATGGTTGATTTATGATTATGAATTATAATAAATTTAATTATCAATATGATTGATAATTAATCCAAAGCAAAAATTATAATTATAAAACTTACTAAGTGTTAGTAAGTTGTAGGAGGATTTAATTGTAATTGGATTGCAATAGGGCTCAATATGATTGAGCTATTGGGTTCAAATCAATTTTAATTGAATTTGATTCAATTTAATTTAATTTAGATTTGATTGGATCAAGTTCTATTGGATAACAGACTTGATTAGATCAAACTCTATTGATTATGAGATAATCTTATATCCAAAAAATCAATCTTTAGTTTGATGAAGATTTGATTCAATTAATTTTCTAATTGGATTAGGCCTAATTGAATTTTAATTGGGCTGGGACTTAATCAGTTATTTGATTATAACTAATTTCTAAGTTAATTAGGATTGGTCCAAGAATTTGTTAGAACTTGAATCAAGATTCAAGGAAGTCCTAGTTTGACTGGGACTAATCTCTTCCTAATCGCCCGCCTCATCTCTACGCCACACTTGGATTAGTGCCCAAAACCCCATGCCCCACACCATCACGCATCCCTAATATTTGCGTGAAGAGTTCATGCTGATTTGAGGCCACTCCCCTTATCTCTTACATGCCAAAAGATTAGGAGTTTGACTCCTATCTAAATCCCTGGTCCACGCACAAATAGGAGTCCTATTACATGCCTAAAACTTAGGAGTTGGGGCCGCCCCATACTCCATCATATAGCCCTACTAGTACTCCACACCTATTTAAAGGGACCTTTCACGTGAGAAAGCTGCTGGCCTTCATGCAAAAAATCAAAAGAAAGGTTCCCACTTTGGCTTGAGAAAAAGAGAGGAAGAATGTCTTCCTCTTGGACTGAAAAAGAGAGGAATTGTTCCTCCTTGGTGTGACAAAAAATGTGAGGAAGAAGGTCTTCCTCATGGGCTAAAGAGAGGAAGAAGATCTTCCTTCTTGTGTGCTAATTTTGGAGAGGAAAGGTTCCTCTTAAAGGCGTAAAAAAGAGATAAGAGAAAGGTTCTCTCTTATGTGTGGAAGAAAGAGAAGAAAGTGTTCTTCTCATCATCTCAGTGTAAAGATCTCTATCCTCCTGATCTTCTTCTTCTCTAAGAGTATCTTGAGAGAAAAGAAGAGTCTTCTTCAACCATCAAGATACGATCTCTACAAGAGAGCTAGCACCCCGATGAGATCAAAGGCTTCTGATCAGATCAAAGCCTTGTGTGGATATCCGTAGAGGTCAAACACTTATACGATTTCAATGGACCTTCTGAAGATATCCAAGATCATTGCTTCACAAGTAAAGATCGACTCGCCATGAAGATCCAGATCTGAAGATGGAAAGGCGAAATAGGTACGCGATCTAATCACATATTTATTTTCAGATTAAAATCAGATCATGTTATTCTATATATGAACTAGATCCTTAGGTGCCTTGATATGATGAATGCATGTTATTGATTAAAGAATTTAATCTATCATGCTGTTGCATTTTGATTTTGAAAAATTTTAAAATCTACATGTATGAGCACCTTAAAAATCCGAACAATTTACCCATCTGGCATGGCAACATGGCTGACGTACTTCTAGAATATCGCCATCCAGATCTGGAATCGACCCATGTTTGCTCAGCATCTTCATACCTCGATCTCCCATGTGGCCCAAGCGAAAATGCCACAATCGATACGCTTCCTACTAATCCTATGCTGCAGCTACTATCTCGGATCCTCCAATCACCACAAATCCCTCTATCCTATATAGATTGTTCTCCAACCTCCTACCTCTCATCACGACCATTACTCCTTTGGAGATGTTTAGAACACCACTCCTGGAATGACTAGTAAAACTGTAGGCATTCCCTCCAAGTAGTCCAGTGACATTAGATTTTTTTTCAACTCCGAAACATACTTCACATTGGTCAGAGTCCTTACGATCCCATCAAACATCTTCACCCTGATGGTCCCTATATCAGCAACCTTGCATGATCATCTCCAAGTGTCACGCTTCATCCATCTTGGTGTATGTAAAGAACTAAGACCAGTTCAGTGTGCAGTGATGAGAGCAGGCTAAATCCAGGATCCAAACTTCTGTGCTATTTCTGTGACCATCCGACACCACTAAGAGGTCATCCTCCACCTCGAGATCAGCCACGATACTCAACAAATCAGATCCACTCCTTTCTCTCCACTTCTTCTTTCAGAGAGGACAATCCTACTTGAAGTGCCCAACTTTATTACACTTGAAGTACTTTGCCTCCTTCTTGCTCTTCTTAGACTTTGACCGTCCCCTTGACTTGCTCCTATCTCTCTCTCTTCTAGATCTCTCTCCCACGGCCAAGCCCTCCTAGGGACCTCCTTTCTTGGTCAACTTTTTCTCTGCTCATTAGATCTGAGTACCGAGATAATGTCTTCATAGTATAATGTCTCCTTTCCATGGAGCAGTGTCGTCACCAACGGATCGTAGGAATAGGGCAACGAGTATAGTAAGAGTAATAATTTATCTTCCTCATCCATCTTCACCTCAAATTTAGTAAATCATTGTTTATCTAATCGAACCTCTGGATGTGCACGACGATGTCCCTATCTTTTTGCATTCGAAGGCTGTAAAGTCACTTTTTCAGCATCAGCTTATTGCACATGTTCTTTTTATGTACACGGTATGCAACTTCGACCATAATCTCTTAGGAGTTCTCTCTTCCAATATCGAATATAGTGCTGAGTCCGCTAAAACCCTTTAATCGTTGAACATATCCTTTTCTCCAAAGACATCCACTGCCTATCCGTCATCCCATCAGGCCTTCCTCCAATGCTAGATCCCACTCGTGTTGGACCAATAGATCTTCCATCCTGACTTTTCATATGAAAAATTTTCTTTCCACCAAACTTCTCAAAATCTATCTTGATGTTGCTTCCTATGGCTGGATCCTAACCAAATCACAACAATCCATAAGATGAATTTGGGAAGATACCTTGGAAGAGATGTGCTGCAAAAATTTCAGCCTTGAAGATCTTCTTGCTTCTGGTTTCTTCCTCCTTTTCACGCGGATCTTGGCTCTGATACCAATTGTTAGAGCATCTTTCTAGGAGCATAGAGTCTTGAAATCAACAAGAAATCACCACAAAAAAGGGGCGGCACAAGGATGGCGACGCAAGAAAGAGAGGGCGGCCAAGAATCCTAGCGCCTAGGGTTTCTTCCACTTTTGGCAGGTGATCAAGGGGGGTGGCTAGGGTTTCTTCTTAGGGATGGCATCCACAAGAGAGAGGAGAAGAGATGAGAAAGAGATTAGGAAGAAAATGATTCTATTACTCATGTAATCAGATTACATCACATATATTTATATGTGTACAAATTGGTCTAACCCAAGATCAAACCCAAACAACTCCTATGGCTAACTAACATATGATTGCACTCACCCAAGCCCATATACACCCATGTCTTATATGCTCTCACCCTTCTTGGGCCCATATCTAGCCCAAAATAGATTAGCTCCTCAAGGTCTATGTCTCCTGGGCCTCGAGACTGTGAAGGTAGCCCGCCTCCACCCTAAGACCCAAAATCGGCCCTAAAACCTCCATAAATGCCTCATGGGCTTCAAACCTTGGCCTTTTCTTGGCCATCAGAGGCTTGGGAACACCACACTTGGGCCTACATTTTGACTCTCCTTGAGAGAATATTTGGAAGGTAGATGAAGCTAGTCATGTCGTCCTCGATATCCTTTGGTGGGGATCGATAGCCGTTGGAGAGTGCTTCTCCACATATGCACCATCGAATAAGATTTGAGGATCTCGATCAAACCCAAGGATATTGATCAAACCCGAGGATGTTGGCCGAACTCCAAGCTTTCACTTTGTATTCTTCTTTTCTTTGCTATAATAAGCTGTCCAAATAGAATTATTTGTAATGAATTTTGGTAAATAAATCATGACTTCTTAAATGGAGTGGTCTCATGGTTGACATTATCTGTGTGTTGCCCAGTCCCTGATCTCGAGATCGGACCCTCTAGTTTGTGCTGCGTGGTTGTTGATTCGATGAGTCAAACTTTGGTTAAGGCAAGGGCTCTCTACCTCGGCTGATGCCCGAGATCTTTATAATCATTGTAAGTCTGGTTGATTTTTGATCGACCTTAGATAGAAGGTCTTCCTTCTCAGAGGTGAAGGAAGCCTTTCCATTGGTGGTGGCCATATTCGGGCATTGACCGATGAGATGTTGCTCGGGGAATGCTGTCATTTCCTGTCATTGTCGTCCGGGGCCTTTGCCAACAAGAGCATGTGTGAGTGAGCCAATTGGATCCTGAGGACTCCTTCAACTTCCTCCCTGAATCAAATTCTCCTCGATATGAATACGAGATTATGAGATTGGGAATGCTACTATGTCAGTCGGTTGCCGCCCACTCCTAATCTCGAGATGATTTGATCAAATCCGAGCGAAAGGAGTGGCCTTATCGTTATGTCAACTCGATCCCTTGCTTTTTACTGAAGGGATGCCTTTTTAGCCGCCCGCATTGATTGCGATCTTGGAAAGGGGCATTAAGGCATTTTGTCATTTTGTAAGTCGTGCAGCTGCAATGATGATGGAGTGGATCGAAGTGTTGTGCCACCTTACCCTGATCGATTCAATGGTTTGCAGGATCATTTTGAAATAGCCACGGTCTCCATGCATCGGAACATGGTTGGCAATGGGTTGCTCTCGTGGATCCCATCCTATATGGCACGATCATGGGAGGAGTGTGGGAGAAGCGATAGCATAGATGAGGTAACGTGTTAGCATCTATAGTGGAGCAGGAGGGCTGAGATTTTAATCGTGGCCACCCACGGTCAGTATTTATAATCACGCCATGCCTATCATTTTCTTCCTTCCTCATTGAAGCCTGTTTGGTGCAGTTGAAGGATGAGAGAAATGTTAAGAACCTCCGGTACAACCTCTGCACCTGATCAGGATCATCTCACGTGGAATCTGGATGTTACTCTAGCAAACAACAAAGAAGAAGAAAGATGAAAGCTAGGGTTTGACATTGGAACCAGAGAAGGAGAGAAAGTTAAGGAGAAAAGATCTTATATTCCACTACTTACATTATGAAAATCTTAATACAACCTATGTATATTTATACACAGCCATTAGGCCCAATCAAAAAACTCTCATGGCTTAACCCAATACATAAAAGCACTCACCGAATCATATCTCATCCATGTCTCACATGCTCTCATCCCTTAGACTTAATCCCAGTCCAAGCCATTGAGTTAGCCCCCTTAAGACCTCCTAAATAAGGCCTCCAGATATCTAAGATCAAATCCAATCCTAACCCAAAATAGAATCCATGCACGGTTCTGTTCGCAACTCGAGCTGGCTCGATCAGACCTCGAGTTGGCTCGACTGTCGTGCCATCTACGTGCAAGCAAAAATCAATTCTCTATTCCGCATCCGAGCCGACTCTCTCAGGGTCTTGAGCCGGCTTGACCTGATCTAAGTCTACTCCACCCAGATGCAAGTCGGTTCCTCTACTAGCTGAAGCAAATCTTTACAGTAAGACCTCTTCTGTGCTAGTCCTAAGATCTAACCTCGGTCCTAGCCTCTCGGAGTCATCATTGTGACTCCTTTCATGATCTTTCAAGACTTAGGAGCACCACATATGCACAACAATCTTCACCTTGGTGTCCCAAGCCTTGGCACCTCCAATTTTCTGTTGTCCTCCAGTACTCCATGCTCATGCATCCGATGCATCCGCATCCACTATCGCCATAGTGGATCTCCTACGCACCACGTCCTATGCATCGTCCCTACACTCTGCATGTCTCTGCCACCAAGAAACTTGAAGTCTGCATCCTTCAAGGTATCTTCCTCAGTTTCGATACTACACAGCCTCCACTTGGATCTCAGAATCTCACATCTACCTGTAATCCAGTTGTGTGTCTGTCCCATAGCTGCCTATATCCGATTGTCCCCTACCGCGGCTCTGTAGCTGCCTGTCTCCCAAACTGCGCTTATGCCACGGTCCACAGCCGCCTATCTCTACGATCATGCCTGTGCTATAGCTCGCAACCATTTGGGTCTCAGCTGCGTCTGTCCTACAGTCTGTAACTGTCTGTCTCCTAGCTGCCTCTATGCTGCTCCTCCGGCCCGCGACTATCTATGTCCTAGCTGCATTTGCACTGCTCCATGCAGCCACCTGTACTCCGACTGCATCCATGTCATGACTCCACAACCATCTATCTCCGATCGTATCTCTATCGCATCCTGTAACTGCCTATATCTCAGCTATGCATCTGTCATAGCCCGGCCCACGTAACAAACCCCAGTCCAAACAAAAAAAAATGAAAAGAAGAAACAGAGGAGAAGACTCCCGAAGGAAGTCTTCTTCCTCCTCTCACCGACTCCCAACCGGAGTCAGAAAGAGGCTTCCCTCCGAGTCTATTTAAAGGGGAGACCCCTTCTCCCTTTCTCCCATGAAGAAAATTGGAGCCAAACGGCGAGGATTGTTAGAAATTACTCGCAAGAGCCCGTCACCGTGCTCGCCTCGATTCCTCGCCACAGCGGTCACCGAAGCTCGAGGTAAGCCCGATTTCACTCCCTCTCTTCTCCTCCTTCCTTTCCGTGCCCGAGCACACGATCGTCGGCGACCGGAGTCGTCAGATTTTGTTGCAGAAGAAACCTCTATTTTACTCTCTTTTTTTAATTTTCGGGCGTTGGTGGTCGTCGTCGGCCATCGATTTGGGTCCCTCCGAGCCGCCCATCGTCGCCCTTTTGTCATCGGTCAGTCTCGTGCCGATCGACCGTCGGCTGACCGACTAATCGATGGGATTGTGAGGTCCCCTGTTTCGGCCAAAGAAAGCCGCGGGAAGAAGAAGGAAGGAAAAGAAAAAGAAAAATAAAAAGAAAAGAAAAAGAAAAAAAATAAAAATAAAAAGAAAAGAAAAATAAAAATAAAATAAAAAGAAAAAAAGAAAAAG
>KE504714.1:219844-250106 GCA_000441515.1 Elaeis oleifera | reverse complement strand
CAACTCCAGCAAGTAGAATTAGTTGTTATTTTATTTTTGACTTCAAATCAACTATGTCTGGCTAAGTAATCCCTCTGGGGTTTGCGATGAAGCTAGATTATGAATAGAAGTCTGCTCTATTCAATTTTTCTTTTCGAGCTTTTAAATTTTTAGAATCTTTCTTCCTTCATCTCTCTCGCCAAGAGACTTGATGGGCTATCATTGGGTCAGAATCCCTTCATAGTCTATGCTTCATTTGGTGTAAGAGGAGATGATTGATAGAAGGATCATAATTTTCTAAATCATTTCTTCTCTTTCCATGTGAAAATCTTGATGGATTATAGTTGGGTCAAAATCCCTTCATAGCCTATACTTGGATAACACAAGAGAAGTGAAGAAAGGAAGAGTCTCTTAATTAGGGTGAGAATAAAATATTTGATGGATCATAGTTGAGTTAAATCTCTTCATGATCCATGCTTATTCATATTTTACACCTTGATCAAGGGACATTATAAGAGAAATCATAGGGAGGCTCTCTAATTCATTGGTCTAGTGGATTCAAGAGCCCTAGATCTTTTAGATAATTTATCTTTATAATTATTTAGTTTATTACTTTGGTAGTTTATAATTCAACAAACAATCTTTCCTTTTCTCTAAAGCTCACCTGAGCAAGCATTTAAATATAATTCAAAATCCAATTTCTCGTGGGATCGACTCGTACTCGTCAGACGTGCTACATTGCACACCGTGCGCTTGCGGTAAATTTAAGACATATCAAGGACGAAGGGGTAGAGAATCGTAACATGGGCAATCCAAGTCCAAATCAAGGGACTTCAGTAAAATCAGATGTTACAGATGTGATGAGTTGAAGCATCGAGTCAGAGATTTCTTACAGCTCAAAGATCGGACAAAGGCTACTACGGCGACAGTGGTCCAAGGTAGTAATACAGAAGAAAGTAATAATGTTCTTCTAGTGACTGATAAGGTATCTACTTCTTTTCTACAGTAAATTTTAGATTCTGTATGTTCGCATCATATTTATTACAGAAAGAAGCTGTGACTCCCTAGAAATAGTGATGGTACTGTTCATCTGCCGGATGAATCGAGCTGTGCGATCAAGAACATTGGGACTGTCAACTTACAAACTCATGATGAAGTAGTGAAGAAATTAGATGAGATCCAATATATATCCAATCTTAGAAATAATCTGATTTCACTAAGCTGACTAGATTCAAGTAGCTACAGATGGAGAGCTGATAATAGAATCCTGAAAGTTTTGCACGATAATAGGATTGTGATGAAGGAGAAGAGATATGGAGGATATTACCTCTTTGCAAGGAGCTCAATGTGAGGTGGAGCTTCAGGAGCCAATGGGAGCTCAAAGCGTGATGGAGTTCTAGGTACAGGTGGATTGGGCACGGATTGAAAACTCGAGAGGATGATAGGCGACGTTGTAGGATAAAATTTCTATTGCCGCAAGAGGCTACCCCGAGTAGGTCTCAGGTTAGACAAATCACAGCATATGATGGAGATGGGATCAAGTGGCCTGACTTGATTTCCATATTTTCTATCAATGAGCATAGGGGCGAGATCATCCAAAAGCTCTCAAAGTTATGTGAAGGCCGAATGTAGAGTCGAGATGAAAATTGTTGGATTTGATGCCTCAAAATTTGACTCACGGCAGAGAAACCCAAGACAGAAGTCTATGGCACGCAAGCTTGGAAATGCAGCCTGGAGGTGTGGCCTGCAAGCCCGGTCTATGGGCGCCCAGGCCTACTGGCAGCGTGTGGCCTGTAGCGCACAAGCATGCAGCGCGCAAACCCGCAGTGTGCGGCCTACAGTGCGTGCGTCCTAGGCGGGGTCTACAGTGTACGCAGCCCACAGCATGCAGGCCCGCCCAGCATGTGGCCTGCAGCATGAGGGCTGTAGCGCATGCAGCCCGTAGCGCGTGGCCGAACAAGTAGGACGTGTGGTCCACCGCACGGTCTAGGGCGTGCCTGTGCATGAGGCAAACAGTGCGTGCATGGTCCACTGCATGCCCGCAAGAGGAGTCATGGTCCACGCACGAGGCATGGACCACCACAGTTTAAAGGGGATTTATTGTGGTCCACATGCACGATTGCATGATCTGACGATCGAGGGGTGCGATCTGGAGCTATTTTGCATGATCCAATGACCAGAAAGGCGTTGGGCCCGATCTAATAGTTTGGGGAGTCCTGAGTCCTAACAGAAATTGGTTTTAGGATTTTTTAAGGGCCTGATGGCTATGGAACATGGTGAACGTCCTGAGAACAGCCCGTGGAGCAGAGAGAGTGGCAGAGAGAGTCTCTTTGGGGTTCTTTGAGAGATTTGTAAGGGAGGATCAAGAGCTTTTTATTGAGAGAGAGATTGATATATGAGAGTTACGAGGGTGTGATCTCCTTTTATATTTGTTCTTTCTTTCATAGTAAAGCTTACATATCTCATAGAGGTAAGCCTTAGACTGATCCATATATTTAATTGTATCTTTTTTATATCTCTTCTTCCTTTCTATTACGGTATTGGTATTATCATCTGGGTAAGAGATCTTGGACAGGGACCGTATTCCACACTCATAAGGAATCCTTTCTAATACTTCTCAGTGATCTGAGCTAGCAGCTCTACCTCCACCCATTTGATAAAGTAGTTGATTGTCATGATTAAAAATTTTTGCTAATTGATTACCTGTGGGAATGGGCTGAGGATATCAACCCCGCACTGGGCGAAGAGCTAAGGCATTGTAATTAGAGTCAGCTGGCTCATAGGCTATATCTAGATGTTAGTATACCTTTGGCACTTGTCGCATTTTCGGACTAGGTCATCGTGTCTCGCTACGTCATCGGCCAGTAGTATCCTTGCCAAAGAACTTCATGGGCTATTGATTGCCCCCTAGATGATTTCTACAAATGCCCTCATGAACCTCCCGAAGGGCATAATCGGCTTTGGAGAGATGGAGATATTTCAGTAGAGACAGAGAATGATTTTCGGTACAACTTTTCCTCCAACAGAATATATCGAGGTGCCGCACGTCTCAACCAACGTGGTTTCGAAAGATCATTAGGGAGAACCCCATTTGCCAGGTAGTCAGTGATGGGATTTGTCTAGCTCGGCTCCTGTTCCATTGGTAGGGCTTCCTCTATGTTGCTGATGCTCATTTTCTTGAAGTGTTCTATGAACACCTGCCCGAGCTTGTCGCATCCCAAGGTTGCAAACATTTTCCACCCTCAGCATATATGCGGCTTCCAAATGGTCAAAGGATGATTGAAGAGTTCACAGCTTTTGGAGGTTCCTTGCCATAATCAAATTCCAAGCCGCATATTCGCCCTGAACTTGCCCAACTACCGGCTGCAAATTAGTGAGGACCTTCAATCTCTTCATGTTGAGTTCTTGGGCAATCCTCAACTAGCAAGTTGGGCTTCGTATTTGGCCTATGGGGCTGGCCGCTCCTCCCGTCATGATGAGCGTCGGTCAAAGCTGGCCGAGGGGTTCTGCACTCTCATTCTTATCATCTTTCCTTCAAGATTGATGATCTCGGACCCCAACCTAATGCACCAATCTATTATCACTCGGCACCGGTAGCGCCTCCATCAAGAGCCTGGCCTAACATTCCATTGGGTGGTGGCCACCATCCAAGGTGGTCAAACATGCAAAAAAGCCTACGTGCTGGAGCATGTCCGATGGAGGATCCTCCGATACTTAAGTCAGTCAAAATCTAAGAAACAAATAAATGAGAAAGAATGGTAAGAATGAGCGATGGGAGAGCTCTGGGTCCATTGGTGGACCTGCCTCTCTCTAGCCTTACATCAGGGTCTCATTTTTACCTCTTTAAATAGAGGTGGAGTCATAAATTACCGCACCAAAGTACCGCACCAACGTCGCATAGGCCGCTCGGGGCCTGCTAAGCCACGATCTAACAAGCTGCTAGCGGCCGCTTGAGCCTGCGGCACCATTATCCGATAGGTTGCTACGTCGGCCGCTACTCTATGACTGGGATTGTTAGCCGTAGGCTCTAGTAGCCAGTCGTACCCACAAGTAGAGTTGGTTAATCATGGGTGTCAGTCGTAGGGTGTGCCTATGTCTGAAAGACTGCTGAAGGGCTTCAGAGACTGTGCATATGATCGGACGGACTGGTGGTTCGAAGTCGAAGCAGGACCGAGATCTCACTCTAGGTACGTCCATACCTGCATAGCATGCAAGTCATCGCCTCCTCATCATCGACCGAATCCCGACCTCGAGGCCGATGGCGGGGGTCAGGACGGAGGTCAGGTGCAGACTAGCGCCATGATGCTATTGCTCCCGAGCGAATGAATGTTTAGGACTTCCCAATGCACAGTTCGATCATGATATTGACAGACGGCCAGCCGCAGAAAGAGGTGGAGGGATCCAATAATCGAATAGTCCTCGTAACAGTAGGAATGTCTCTAGTGTTTGGCAAATATAAATCTTATCATTTTACAAATGATGAGTAACATTTTAATAATTATTTGATCAAAAAGAGGAATTTTTTTAAAAATTCAACCATCAAACGCTTTAGTAGTTGAGGTTGCAAGGGCGGTCATTAATAGGGTGATCGTGCTGTCACAAGAGGACAAACTCTCGTGGAGCTAACCATTTCTATTAAGGCAGGCAACGGAGTGTGACTCATGGTGCATGTCAGTCCCAACAACTTTGCACGTCCACCCATCCGAATGCATGATATGGACACCTGTTCAAGCGATAGCGGTAGGCTAATTGGTTGCCCTTCGACTTTTTCCAGAAAGTCTTGAGACCAGAATGATGGTCTGTGCACCCAGTGGTTGAGGTCATACAGTCATTGAATAGGGTGGCTATTTGGAGCAAGAAGATAAGCTTCCATGAAGCCATCTAATTTGAGCAAGAACTGCAGGTTGGGTCTGACTCGCAATCTAAGCACTATTTTTTTAAAGAATGTTGTCCTGCAACTGACCAATAAGCAAGCTGGCAAAATATGATCTGCTCCCAATGATGCTAACCTCACATTAGCATAGAAGGCAGCTCATGCTCGAGCACGACACGCATCAAAATCTATTGATATGAGTCCGGCACGCTATTACTCATTCAATACTTGACTTGAGGCGGGTAGTGCGGGCAGTCTCAAGATAGATCAGGTTTGATAAAGTTAAAGAGGACAGGTTGGACAGATCATGTTGGACAAATTATAAAATTAATTTTTAATAATATATCTTCTTCTTTTTCTCCCCTCGAGGAGGGGATTTGTGAAAAGATATATTAATCCAGATCTCTTGCATGTCGAGTAAAACCTTTCCCCTTTGAGATAGGATGGATGAGTACTCGACGGGATCTTATAAAAGTCCACCGTTGAATCCAGAGAGAGATATGGCATAAGGTGGGCATATATTTGGGCTAATGTGCCTCGAATGAGTCAAGCATGCTATGGCTAAGGGTGCAACTCGGATTGGGGTCCATCTGAATGAGTCCTATCCACTCAATGTTTTTGTTCACACAAATAATGATAATAATATAATAAATTTAAAAAAAATCACTACTTCATGGGTTGTGGTAGATTGAGGTTTATTTCGGTGGATTCAAAAGTTCTAACTTCACTTCATGTAGGTTTGGACTAGGCTAAGCTTAAAGCCAACCTCATCCAAATTAACTTGTTCCGCACTAATAAAAAACTTATGTTTATATTTCATATAAATATTTATTTACTTCATTTATCTATATATTTTTAATCTTATGTAGTCAAAAATTACATAATAAAGATATAAAGAAACTTTCACCAGTCTTAAATTATCCATGAAGCCCAATTTAACTAACTGGTCGAATCTAGCCCAACCCTACACAAAACCATCTAGAGCAAATTTAATTTTTTTGGGAAAAAAGATTAGACTGGATAAGGTTGAAAAATTTCAAACCCAAGGTCAGGTTTGGTTGGATTAGGTTTGAGAGATGTAAGGTTGCATTGGGTCGCTGTTAACCATTAACTCTGTCCAGTGTGCTTTAAAGTTGGCATCGATTGTGGCTAAGGAATGCATTCTATTGTGTACTTGACTGTTGATATACACGTACTCAAACACCATCATATCGTGCTAGATCGGAAGAAATATATTCTAGAAATGGCAATATGCATCAAGTTGAGTTGTTGTTCTTAGCTCGAGGAGAAAGGGGAAAAATGGTAACTATAGGGAGTTCTATAATGAAAGTTTAAATAATGAGATTTGTTTATAATGTCTAAAATACTTGTAAAGAAGAAACTGTATATTCCAAAGATCTTTTTGTCAGCGAATCAAACTGTCTCAAATTAATAGTTTTAGTGATATAATATAGGGTGCTGAATTTTACAGAAATCTATATATAGGTAAATATCTCTATTGCCACAAGACTCCGAAAGACGTTGATATGGCTAGAGCTCGACACTATTTGGGATCTGAAATACCAAAAAAATTCTGTAAAAAAAGTCCACACTCATCGAAGGTGTTTCAATAGGATGCTCTCTGATGATTAAGTTAACCGAAATGTGGGAACAGCAGAAATAAAAGAGAGACAGAGGACGGCGGAGAGCAAAGTGCTCTGCTGTTAGTCCTCCTATCGATTCAGCTTGCTTACCTTTAAGATCTCCTTCATACTTCTTTTATTTGAAGATTGAGTTCATAGGCTGTTAGTCAGAATTTGTAGGTTTGTCAAATCTGATTTTTAAACTGTTGGGCCACGTTCTAGCCATTTGTTTGGAGGAAAATTTGCCCGTCAACCATAAAATCAAGGTTGTTAGTTATGGGTGTTGTCATAGGTTTCACCCAGGTGGCCAGTTGAACTGACGATTTTTAATGAGTGGGGGGTCAAAGTCTTGAGCCCATATCTGGTATGGCTTCACCAAGTCGCTTTGGATGCTCACCATAGAAATGGTTGATCCGATTGGTGGGTCACTTCTCCAACAGATGTCTCTTACTTTCGAGTTCGAAGTAGTCTTCCAACTTTGGACGACGGAAGTAATCGCCTTGGTAGTTGAACCAACAGCTTGGATTCCTCATGGACTCACCCACTTTATCGTGCCTTGAAGGAAGGAGCTTTTGAAATTAAGTGTCATTTTGCGACCCACGCTACCATTATTGAGGGAGTTTGAGGAGTCACAGAACAACGCTCCAAGAGAAAGAAATCTCGGGATTGTCCTTGGACTCGTCACATATCAGGTGATAACAAGTTCTGAGGCACATTTTGCAGGTTGTTTAGGTGGCTTGATCGAATGAGAGTACAATGAAGAGTCGCAAAATCCATCATTCCCAAGATTGGCCAAGTGGCATGATCTGATGATTTGATGGCCGAATCTATACCGTCGGTGGTCTGTACAAATAGACCATATATCCAATTAGATTTTCTGCCATCCAACTACCAGTTGGTCTTTTGTCACTATAGTCGTCAGAGAAAAAAAATTTTTCTATCTTGAAGCAATGAAGCCATCGCTGTCATCCATCAAATTGATGATTAAGAAGAAGATGAGCTCCTCAGATGGGGAGTCCTCATCAAAGAGGGCAAGAAGCATCTAGTCGGAGCTTCCTGCTCCCAACCTATCGCAATCCCTGGTGGGAATTGGAGACAAGTCGGTCTTGGTCGAGCTATCGCAAGTTGCTGCATCGGTTGTATCAGAGTCACTTCAAACTCCTTTCTTTTAAGCTGGGCCCCACCTTCCTCTAGGGGGTTAAGTAGGTCAACAAGGTTCGGGCAAACCTCCTTTTCTTGGGGGTAGAGGAGGGTTCACTGAAGTTACAGTGGGGGTTGCCACCAAGTTTAGGTACATATGCATCGAGGAGTATAAAGCTTTAATGAATTTTGAGAATGAACTTATCGAGGCATCTTCAGCCACTTTCATCCAGAGTTTTTAGGACTACAAGGTACACCTATAGCGGATGCTCCCGAAGCTAGACCTGAGATGTCTTTGTCCTAGGAATAGTGATGAAAAAGTCAGGACATTTTTTTCGGATGAAAACTAGTTCTTCTTCTTTTTATATTTTTTTTTGTATTTTCTTTTTGGCAACATCCTGTCAATAATTTTTGGTTAATAAAATATATTTTCACTATGTTTATCTTTCATATGAAGTTTCTTGCTTCTTTGTGATGTTTGTGTTGATTAGCTTTGGTCATGGTCAAAGACTCGAATGGTTTGGATGGATCGACCAGATCAGTTTCCATGCTCGATCCTAGATCTCTCTTGATCTTACCCAAAGCGCTTGCTTCATCGGTATGTGGCGAGTGAACTTTTGAAAATTGTAAACTTATTTGTGCACCAAGCGCTGGATGTTGATGGCCATCGTATCACCTTCCATGGATCAGAAAAGGTGATCCATCTTGGAAGTCATGCAACGAAAATCCATTTAGTCTAGAAGCTTAATGGGGCTTTGTCTTTAATGCTGGTACCATCTGATAAGGATGATACATTGGAAAGGATCTTTGGTGCTTAATTCTTTCTCTAGGAGGCACAGTCTACAAGGCCTTTCAGATGGTGACACTTGTCACATGATCAATGGGGCATTCAAGTATGCTCAGACCTGCTCCTCTTTTATAAATATCCCATTGCTCGAGGTTGATCTTGCCTTTATCATCTTTTGAAATGTCATGGTAGCATTGTCTCACCTGATGTCAAGGGAATATCAGAGTTTTTCTCTATCTGAAAAAGTCTTCTTCTTTCTCTAACCAATCGCAGAGTACTTTGAGTGCACCAATGAACATTTCACCTTGGTCGGGAGGTATTAGAAAGTCCCGTCGCTCCAGTCGCAGGGCCACTTAGCTATCATCTAGAGCCCGATGATGCATTGTACTCTCCAAAAAGGTCTTAGACATTTCTACGGGACTATTTTCTACCTCCCCCAATGTAGCCTTCCAACCCTCTTTGAAGAAATATCTTGGAGGTGGATGGATTTTTGAAGAAAATTGATCATGCCATCCCTAATATCCTTTGGCAGGGGCTGGTGACCATCGAGAAAGGACTCTGCTTTGTGTGGATCGGTGAGGATGGCATCACGTGGCATTCGGTTCTTCACTCGAGGATGCTGGTTGAGCCTGAACTTTGTATCTTCTTTTTCTTTGTTGTAGCGAGCCTTACTTGGATAAAATTGTCTTGTAATAGAACCTTCTCTGGAATGTGTATGGATCTTTTAAGTGAAGCATTTTTTGTTAATACCTTCTTCATGCTTTTTCTAAAGCTTCTCCTTCTTTGAGAGGGAATCTTAGATGAGTTAGCTCCTTTGCTATCGCATCGCCGACTTCTACTGGCAGCATGGGACCCACTAAGGGTTAGCTCCTATTAGCTTCAATAGACCGTGATTGGCTTCAGTGGGTTATGGTTGGCTTCACTAAGCCATGTCGAGTCCCCAAAGGATTAGCCCCTACTGACTTCAATGGACCATGTGGGGTCCCCAGAGGATTAGCTACTATTGGCTTTAGTGGGCCATGATTGGCTTTAATGGGTCATGTGGGATCCCTAAAGGATTAGTTCCTTCATCTTCATCATCATGACCTCCGCTTCGACCTGCTTATGGGCAGGAGGCACCATGTGGCCTAACGGGGTAAGGTATTGGCTCAAGCATCCTTGAGTCCTAGCGTTGATAGGACCTTCAAATTCTGGAAAGCCTCAAAGAACTTTTCATTCTTTTCAAATACCAAGCCACCTTCAGTCCTGAGCCTCGTGGGATTCGAGGCTTCATCCACATGAGGGGTCCAGCAAGGGACCCAACTCCCTTGATTGGCTCGAGGTTAGCTCCACATTGGGTCATCGCAAGCCCTATGAGCTTTTCAAAGCTTCCCCAAAGGCGCCATTATTAGGGCTGAGCCTTGTTCGACTCTGCCTTGGCTCTATCTTGGCTTTCCTTGGGTCGGTTAGCAATTAACCCTTTAAAGAGTATTATAAAATAAATATCAATTAAATTTTATTATAACTAAATTATATTTACATCATAACTAGCCATCATCTATAGTGTGACAATGGTGCCATTGCAAGGAATGTACTTCCTTTGAAGATCAGGAAAAAAAAATAATGCCTCTCGAACATCATCTCTTATCCTTTCTTAGTTTGGTCTCCTCCCCTCTATGTCGGTGACGGAGGTGGAGATAGTATTGATGATGCCGAAGGTCGATCGGTTGCCATTATTTTTCTTATTGAGTACTTGATTTTGGCTTTATCGAACATATTTATCAAGGTAACCTCTCTGGACTAGGGCCTCAATCTCATCCTTGAGCTGGTGGTATTCCTCGATATCGTAGCTGTGGTGACAATAGAAGCAATAGTACTTTCCCTTGCTTCTCCTATTCGAAGGGACTTCAGTGTCTTGGATCACCGTAGATACCTTTGGTCCTCAATCTCCATCAAAATCTAGGACCGAGGAACGGATAGATAGGTGTAGCTGTTGAACCGATGAGATGGACTTTTGGACCTGTAGTACTTTGGAGGTTGGGAAAACTCCCTTTCGACTCGGGCCACTAGAGGATCTTTCCGACCTCTCTTCTTACCAGGATCTTCTTTCTTCTACCTGCTTGCGCACCACACAGGCTTCTTCTATCTGAATGTACTTTCAGACTTGGACCAACAAATCAGCATAATCTCTTGGAAAGTTGTTATTGAGGGAGAAGATGAGGAGCTCATTTCGTAATCCTCGCTTGAGCACCGACATTGTCACTGACTCATTGAAGTTATACACCTCAAGCATGGTGGCATTGAATCATGTGACATAGTCATGCAGTGACTCACCCTTCTCCTGCTAGAGAGAGAAGAGTCTATCAAATTTTTTACTTGAGCTCGACTGCTGCCAAAATGAACAACGAATAGCCAGCTAAGCTGCTTAAATAAATGGATAGATACGAATTGGAGTCTTGAGTACTATGCCCATGTCAACTTTTTGAGGATGGCAAAGAAGGCAAGATAGAGGAAGGTATTTGAAGCACCTACAGCATTATGAGGGTTATGTAACTCTGCAAGTGATCGAGGAGATCCGTGGAGCTATCATATGGCTCAAGCTAAGGTACTTTGAATCGACTCAG
Source organism: Elaeis oleifera (assembly GCA_000441515.1). NCBI lineage: Eukaryota > Viridiplantae > Streptophyta > Magnoliopsida > Arecales > Arecaceae > Elaeis > Elaeis oleifera. The sequence continues at coordinate 239,102 of KE504714.1, read as the reverse complement.
GAACGGTTCATCTAAAATGGTCTGGGAGAATGATGGTTGAGAATGGAAGCTAAGACCATCATTGCTCTAATGAGACCCATCCTGGACTTCACCAAGATAGTGCTCGATGTCTTAAACTCTCTTCTTGAGCTCTTCTTCCCATCAAGATCTCCCAAGCCTAGGAAAGTAAGCCGAAAATGAATCATCGATGGAAGAAGAGCTTTCCGAATGTGCCTTCTCCCTCAAGCTCTGATGGGAGGAGGAGTAAACTATGAAGGTAGGGGAATGATGGGAGTGCCATCGAAAGATAGATCTCAAGCTTTGAGAGCGAGACCACCGACCATGATGGGAGGGAGCCACTTGGGGGTCCAGCTCCATGCACTGTTGTTGTTACTCCATCACTTGTTGGAGTCGCTGCATAGAATCAGTCAGTGCTTAGGTCTGATGAGCTAGGGCATCGAGCAGCGATGGATCTATTATAGTTAGAGGTTGCACTACAATGGATCCACGAGCTATACTTCTTCTATTACAATGGATGGACTGCTGGTGAGAGATGGTAGAGTTTTGCACTCTCATCACACCATATTTTCTTTGTTCTCTCTAAAATGGGGTTGGGTCCTTTCTCAAGCATCCATCTATTATTGTAAAACTTCAGGAGAGCACTAATATGGTTGGAGCTGGACACCATCCGGGATCCAGGATGTCAAGAGAAACCTACAAGAATATCCATGCTTATCAAGGATGCTCCAGTGGGGGACTCTCCAATGCTTAAGTTAGTCAAAGCTTGTTAATAGTAGAAATGAGAGAGAGAGAGGGTGGCGAAGAGCAAAGTGCTCTGCTCCTGGTCCTCCTTTTGATTCAGCTTGCTTACTTTTGGGATCCTCTTTGTACCTCTTTTATTTGGAGGTTGAGCCCGTAAGCTGTTAGTCAAAATATATAGGTTTGTCATGCCTAAATTTCTAGACCATTAGGTCATATCCTAACTATTTATTTGAAGGAATGTCTGCCAACCATAAAATCAAAGCTATTAGTTATGGGCATTGTCATAGGCTTCACCAAGATGGCCAGTCAAACTAACGGTTTGAAATGAGTGTGGGGTCGAGGTCTTCAGCCCGCATCTGGTATGGCTTCGCCAAGTCGCTTTGGGTGCTCATTATGAAAATAGTTGATCCAATCAGTGGGTCACTTCCCTGACAATCTCCAAACTATATGATCTAATGGTTTAGATATTCATATTTACATCTCTAGTAATTAAATTTGACAATAGATATAACATCCTCTTTTTACATTTTGTATTGCCGTAAGGCTCTGGCAGGATGTTAAGTGGCTGGAGCTAGGCACTGTCCGAGATCTGACACACCAGTGAAAATCTACAATGAAAGTCCATACTCATCGGGGGTGTTCCGGTGAGAGACCTTCTGATGCTTAAGTTAGTCAGAGCTTTCGAAATTGTAGAGAGAAAAGAGAGAAAGGTTGTGGGAGAGTAGAATTTTTCTCCCCTCGTTCTCCTCCCCATTTAGCTTGTTTTTTTCTTCTTCTTCTTTGGGATTCCTTTCGTACCTCTTTTTAATGAAGATTGAGCCCGTAGGCTATTAGCTAAAATTTATAGATTTGTTAAGCCTGATGCTCTAGACCATTGGACCGCATTTTGGCCATTTAATGAGAGAAGAATTCCATCAGGCAACCTTTAAATTAAGATTGTTAGTCGTGGATGTCTATTACGGACTTCCACATGAGTAGTCGGTGGTCTTGGGTCCACATCTAGTGCAACTTCACCAAGTCACTTTGGGCACACCCCAAAAAGAGGGATCTATCAAGTCAGTAGGTCACCTCCATAATATTTGCCCCTCATTTTTGAGTTTGAAATGGCTTTTTGGCTCTGAGTGAAGGAAGTCGATCCGATAGCTGGCCGCCGATCTGAATCCTTCTTGAAAGCGTCTGCTTTATTACACTCAAAGAAAAGGATTTCTAGGGGGTTGGCAATGTTGTTTCATGATCCGCACCATCGTTATTAGAGAATGGGGTTCAAGGAGTCACCGGGTGATGCCTCAGAGGAAAGAGATCTAGAGATTGAGTGCGACAAAGGATCGCAAAATTTGTTGCTTTCAATGCTGGCTAGGTGGTAGGATGTAGCGATTTGATGGCCGAACCATGCCATCAGTGGTTCTAATAAGTAGATCACTTGTCCGATTATATTTTTTGCCATCTAATCATCAATTGCTTTCTTATCATTGTAGTTGTCGAGGAAAGACTCCTTCCTTTTGCTGACGTCGTTTTTGCTGGTGATAATCTTATTTTCTTGTCTTGAAGTGATGAAGCCATCGCTCTCATCTATCCAGTTGGTAGTACAGAAGAGGATGAGGTCTTTGAGTATGGAGTGCTCATCCAAGAGATCGAGGAGTACCCAACCCAGAGTTTTCTATTTCCACTTTGCTATGGTCCATGGGAGCATGGGGCGTAAGCCCGATGGAAGCTGGGGATGAGCTAGCAATGGTCGGATTGCCGAAGCCTGTTGCATTGGCTGTCTTGGAGCTATTTCAGGTTCATTCTCTTTTTTCTGGCTGGGCCTAACCTTCTCTCGGCCTATCAAGTGGGTCAACAAGGCTCAGAGCAGATCCTACCTTATCTGAAAGTAAGGGAGGTTCACCACCACTATGGAATCGACACAGAGGGATGCCTTCATGCCGTAAGACCATCAGCTCATGCAGGAGCTAATGGAATCAATCCTGATGCTGGTCAACTGATTGGAGAGGGGGGCTCAGCCCACGAACGAGATCATAGGGGCCTCTTATGCCAGTCTTCTTGTGGTGAATTACTAATTCTCATGCTTGTCCTTGCCTTTTGATCCTCTTTCTGACTTTTACTTTTTTCCACAGCTGACGTATGATATGGCCATCTTCAACCAGGAGCTTCGAGCGGTTGAAGCTCAGATGAGGGCTACCAAGGAGGCTAGAGAGGCAGTCAAGGAGCGGTTGAAGCTCATCAAGGCTGCAAGGGGAACTGCAGTCGAGGCTAGATCCAAGTGCATCAAGGAGTATAAAACTTTGGTGGACTTTGAGAATGAAGTCCTCGAGGAATGTTTGGTCACCTTTATTCATGGCTTCCATGACTGTCAGGTGCACTTGTAGTGGATGGTCCCCAAGTTGAACCTGAGGCACCTTCGTCCTAAAAACAGTGATGAGGAGGTCGGGGCATTCTCCTCAGATGAAGACTAGTTTTTTCTATAATTGCTTTTGATGCCTTCTATTTTTGACAAACATTTGTGATGAAGTTTCATTAATGAAGAATATCATATTTTACCTTTCAAATGAGGTTTTTTGTTTCTCTTTATTGTCTATGTTGATGGGTCCTTATTGCAATTGAGGGCTCGATAGCTTAGATGGATTAGTTTTCATGCCTGTGCCAGGGTCTCCCAAACTTTCTTGAAGTGCTTGCTTCAACGATGTATGGTGGGTGAGTTTTTGAAAACTACAAACTTGCTCGCATGCCAGATGCTGGATGTTGATGGGTGCCATACTACCTTCCACACATCAAAAAGGTGATCTGCCTAGGGGGTCACATGGCAAAGAATCATATGATTTGGAGGCCTGGTGAGATGTGGCCTTTAATCTTGGCACCATTTGATAAGAATGATACGTTGGGATAGACAATCAAAACTCCTTTTTCAAGGGTTATGGTCTTTGAGGCCCTTTGGATGGTGATACTTGTGATATGATCGATGGGCATTTGAATGCATCCAAGCCTGTCTCCTTTATAAATAGAGGTCCAATTGCTGGGGCTAGTCTTGCCTTGGCCATCTTCTGCAATGTGATGATGGCGCAGCCTTGTCCGGCATCCAAAGATCGTCAGTGCTTTCATCTCTCTTGGGGAGTCTTCTCTTTCCTCCAATCAGTCACAAAGCACTTCAAAAGAATGCATTAATAAGCATTCCACCTTGGCATAGGAGGTGTCGAAAAATTTCATCGCTCTGATTGTAAAGCCACAATGATGGTCGTTTAGGGGCTCCAAATGCATTGTCCTCCATAGAAAAGTCTTGGATCTTTTCAGAGTGTTATCTTTTACCTCCCCCAATGTAGCCTTCTGGCCCTCCTTGAAGGAATATTCTAGAAATGGATGGATTTCAGATAGAAAATAGGTCATGCCATCCTTGATATCCTTTAGTGGAGGCTAGTGATCATCAAAAGAGGGCTTCTCTTTGTGTGCACCATCGAGGATGGTGTTGGATGGTGCTCGATTTTTCATCCGAGGATGTCGGTTTTCGTCCAAAGATGCTGGAATATATACGAGCCTCTTGAATGAAGTATCCTTTTGTCAAAATTTCTTTCATGTGTTCTCTAAGATTCCTTCTTCTTTGAGGTGGGTCCCACGAGGGTTAGCCCCTCTACTATCATTATTGCTGGCTTCTGCTAGCAGTCTGGGGTCTCCGAAGGGTTAGACCATATCGACCTCAATCAATCGTATGGGATCTCTAGAGGATTAGCTCCTATCATGTAAGGTCCCCAGAGGGTTAGTCCCTATCAGCCTTAGTTAGCCATGCAGGATCTCCAAAGGATTAGCTCCTTCATTTTCATTGTCATAGCCTTCGCTTTGACTCGTCCATAGGCAAAGAGCACCAGATGATTTAGCGGGGTCTCCGGAGTGTTAGCCTTTTATCTTCATCATCATGGCCTCCACTTCGACCCGCCTATGGATAGGGAGTGCCAAGTGGCCTTGCAGGGTCTTTGAAGGGTTAGTCCCTTCATTTTCATTATCATGGCCTATACTTCGATCTACCAATGGATAGAGAGTGCTAACTGGCCTAGTGAGGTTTCCAAAGGATTAGCCTCTTCGCCTTCATCATCATGGCCTCCATTTCGATCCGTCCGTGGGTAAGGAGCCAGATGGCCTGGTGGGGTCTCCGATAGGTTAACCTCTTCATCTTCATCATCATGGCCTTCGCTTCGATCTAACAGTAGGCAGAGAGCACTGCATGGCTTGGTCCCTCATTGGGTCGTCACGAACCCTAAGAACTTTTAAGGCTACATCAGAGGCGTTATCCAAAACCTCATTCGATCCTTAAAACTTTTAAGGCTACATCAGAGGCATTATCCCAGAACCTCATTCGATCTTGCCTCGACTCTGTCTATGCTTTTGTTGGATCGGTGGCAACTTTATCCTTCACATAACATCATAGATGTCAATTAGACTTTCATTATGGATTAAAGTTCTATTTATAATGTGGCTTGCTATTGTCAGTAGTATGATGAAAACATCATAGCAAGGAATGTACTCCATTTGAAATCATTATTAGAAAAGGAACAATGCATCTTTTCCCCCTTCTTCTTCTTCTCTCTTTTTCTTAAAGTTTTCCTTTGTCCCCGCACCACTGGTGAGGCCAAAGATGGTGTTGATGATACCAGCGATCGGTTGATTGCCATTATTTTTCTCATCAGATGTTGATGATGCCAGTGGTCGGTTGGTTGCCATTATTTTCTCATCGGATGCTTGATTTCATTGCTCCCAAATGGCCTTACTGAAGTAACCTCTTTAAATTAGGATCTCGATCTCATCCTTGGGCTGACGGCATTCTTTAGTGTCATAAACATGGTCATGATGGAAATGATAGTACTTCCACTTGCTCCTCTTGTCTGAAGGGGCCTTCATTGGCTCAGATCACTATAGATATCTCTGGCCCTTGATATCCATCAGGATTTAGGATAAAGTGGTGGATAGAGGAGTGTAGCTATCGAATCGTTAGGGCGAGCTCCTCGGTCTATAGCTCTTTGGCTAGGATTCTCTCTCAGCTGGGGCTATCCGAAGATCTTTTCGACCTCTTTCTTGTCAGAGGTCTTCTTTTCTTCGTTTGCTTGCACACTATCTGGGCTTCCTCCACTTAGGCATACTTTCAGACTCAGATAAGTAGATCAGCATAGTCTCTTGAAAAAGTCTTGTCGAGGAAAAAATGAGTCACTCATTCCACAACCCTCACTTGAGTGCCGATATTGCTACTAACTCATCAAGGTTGTACACTTCGAGTATGGCGACATTGAAGTACGCGATGTAGTCATGTAGTGATTCTTTCTCTTCTTGCCTAAAAGAAAGAGACTATCAAAATTTTTCAATAGAGCTTGATTGCTATCGAAGTGGATAACGAACAACTTATCAAACTACTCGAATGAATGGATGGATCTGGATTGAAGTCTCGAATATCATGCCCGTGCTGACTTCCTGAGAGTGGCTAGGAAGGTGAGATAAATGAGGGCATCAGAGACACCCTACAGCATCATAAAGGTTCTATAATCCTAAAGGTAATCAAGGGGATCCACGAAACTATCATACGACTCCAACTGAGGTGTCTTGAACTGGTTCGAAATTAGTTCATCCAGAATGATCTAGAAGAATGGAGGTTGGGAGTTGAAGTTGATGCCTTCATTACCCCAGTGAGGCCCATTCTGAACTTCACTAAGATGATGCTCGATATCTTGGACTTTCTTTTCGAGCTCTTCCTCCTACTGCAATCCTCTAGGCTCGAAAATGTAGTCCGAGGTCGAATCTCCGATTGAGAAAGATCCTCTTGATCATGCCTCTCCCCTCTAGCTCCGATGGGAGGTTGGGCCACTAAAGTAGGAGAATGATGGGAGTATCGCTGAAGGACAGATCTCAGGATTTGAAAGTGAGATCGTCGAATACAACAGGAGAAAGCCATTGAGAATTTGGCTCCATATGCTGCTGTTCCATCACTTATTGGAGTCGCTGCACGGCACTGGTCAGTACTTGAATCTGATGAGCCAGGGCGTCGAGTAGTAGTAGATCTATTGTAGCCAGAGGTTACACTACAATAGACCATGGGCAACACTGCTCTGACTACGATGGATAGATTGTTAGTGGAGGCGATGAAGTTCTATACTCTCATCTACACCATGCTATCTTTCTTCAAAATGAGCTAAGGTCCTTCCTCTAGTACCAATCTATTGCCATAAAACTCCAAAGAATGCTGAAGTAGCTGGAGCTAAACGTTGTTCGAGATCCAAGACGCTGGTGGGAACCTACAATGGAAGTCCACACTCACTGGGGGTGTTCCGATAGAGGACCTTCTGATGCTTAAGTTAGCCAGAGCTATGGGAACAGTAGAGAGAAAAGATAAAGATTGCAAGAGAGCGAAATACCCTTCCCTCATTCTCTCTATTTAGCTTGCTTTTTTTTTCTTCTTTGAGGTCCCTTCCATATCTCTTTTTAATGGAGGTTAAGCCCGTAGGCTATTAGCCAGAATCTGTAAGTTTACTAGGCCTAATACTCTATGCCATTAGGTCACATTCTAACCATTTAATGAGGGAGAAATTCCGCCAGACAACCTTCAGATCAAGATTGTTAGTTATAGATGTTCGTTGCGAATTTTACCCATATGAGTAGTCGATAGCCCTGGGTCTACATCAAGTCACCTTGAGCGCGCCCCAAAGAGAGGATCTATCCGATTGATGGGTCACCTCGACAATGCTTTGTATGTTATTATAACTACATCAAAAGAAAATAAATATTAATCATTATGGTTCCAGTTTTCGTATCACGGCAATGAAAATAAATATAAGACAAATGTAAATAATGCATGCATTAAAGTCGTACGGAATTGAATGAGCTGTGGTATTCAATTTTTTCTCATTTTGATAAAATATGCTTTCTGATTGGATGAAGGCATGAACTGAATCCAACTCGGTAGTATCAATATTCAGGGATTTCACCAACTCCATCACTGGCACCTCCTTCTTGGGAGTAAATATGTAGTTATGATATTCTTATAGTCTATAACAGTTCCAACATTGTTTATCAACTATATTCATACGAAATAATGGAATAAATTGTTCACCATTTTGAGGGAGAGAGGGAGAGAGATAGAGAGAGAGAGCTACCAGGAAGTCGAATTTGATCCAAATCCTTATGTAGTCCAAATGCAGAGTCATTCAAAGACCATTTCCTCATAAATCATACCTAATATAATACTCAATTAGCAATCAGGTTCAAGTTTGGCTCGAAACCTCGATATCAGTGAAACTAGTCCATCTCAAAGGTAACTAATAATGCTGGAAGTATGAAGTTTGAAAGGATACAAGTAACAGATGCAATACCATGTGCTGTATTCCACAAATTTATGTACATATCTGTACATGAAATACAATAAATACCACATTAAATTATTATGCTGAAAATAGATGCATTATTTTTTAACTTTGGTAAGTGTCATTTTGACAGTTCTGTATATAGCACACAGTGCTACTGTATACAAATCTAGGTCTCTAACAAATATAATAAGAATTGCAGTTGAACAGAATCCTTTTTTTTTTGTGAGAAGGAGAGAAACTCCAAGTTCAGTCCTGATTGAAAGAATCAGGCTTAACAGAGCATGTTATTAGATCTTGATGCATCGAAGGATTATCCAAATTCCACATATACACAACCTTGCATCCGATTCAAAAGCTTAATCCATCAATCAAATTCAGATGTTCCATGTTCTTTACCAACTCATCAAATGTCATATAATATATGATCTAATCATATGCATAATTCCTCGCAACCTTAACTAGGAAGAGCAATTTGGCAGAGTTTTTGATGATGCATATGGTTTAATTTACACAAACAGCAGAGACTTCGTATTATCCACTATATATTATTAGCCATTAATTGTGGTGGCTAAGCTCTGTGCCACTTCTCATCTCCTTCCACCTTCAAGTCGAGTCAATTCAAAGACTTGGTGAGCGAGTCTTGAACATCAGACTCAATAAGACACACAGTACTCACATACATATTTATTCAATGCTAACATTTGAGGACATGTATTTTAAAAAAAAAATCCTAAAACTACAATTTGTTGTTAACATATAAATTTAACTATTTGTTATTTGCATGTTGATATCGAGTGCTAGAAGGAGATGGTGAACAAAACCCCATGGACATATGATGGGAGTTGGGGACCAAGGTGTTGTGGGGTGGGTGAGGAATAGAAGTCCCAATCTTTCATGGTCCATTTATATTGCTGTAACTTCACACTATATTCACTAATGGACACCCAAATGACTTGCTTTAGATGAAATTTTTTCAAAATGTGGTATTGATCGAAATGGACTATAATTAATGTTTTTGACTCAATTGAGTTAAGCTACTTGGACTGGGATTTGAGTAACTTGATAAGCAAGCTGTGTCATCAAGATCGATCCACAATATGAATTTGACATAAAAAAGTCCGATCGAGTTGGCTTGAAAATTTGCTGAGTTTCGAGTCAGTCGACTCAGCCAAGTCTCGAGTTGACTCAAAACATTTTAAACTATGCTTCCACCACAATTACATGCTAAATCCGGTACTGAAAATATATTGATGGAACCGAATCCTTAGCTCAAATCGCCACTGAGAACAAGTTCCTTTCCTCCATGTAATTGAGAAATCGGACCGACATAACCTTCGAGTGGTGTCTGGTTTCGAAAACTACCTCAATTGAACGTGGAGGCAGTTTTCCAATAAAAATCTTCATCTTGTCCCAACTCAGTTTGGGTACATCAACCCAATAGCATATATAGCGGGACCATTATTTGGCCATTGACAGTGGCCTTTACCCATACCTTGAGCAAAATAGCATAGCTCTTCTAGGAATGGTACCGGTTCATATATGACTTTCTATACTATGTGGAATGTTGGGCTCTTAATATCCAAAGGGTAAGAAGTTACTATTTCAAAGGGAGCAAGAATTGCAATAGAAATCACAATTTGGAATCAAGTGCTAATATAGATTCAGCAGTGGCATCTCTTGGTCAAAATAACAAAACCATGAGCAGAATGGGAAGATCTAAATGGATAACCATATACTATAGTAGCAATACTTTGTTCGAGCTGGTTGCCGCATCTTTAGACGGTTATGAAGAGATGAATGATGGAAGGAAATAAGATGAAATTGTGAGCAGATGCCCATCGAATTTGTCAACTAAATGAGGAGGAAAGACTTGAATTTTGGAATCATGCGGAGGCTAACGGTCACATGTGCTCGATCGAGAAACATTTAGTTCGACGACCAGCAAATGAACAAAGCTGCAAGCAGCACTTTGATTGCACCATTAACTGAAGATTGGTTCCATGTGCAACAAACTTCGCTGACGACATGGACCGTGTTTTTTCTCTCGCTTTGATCTTTTTCCTTTCCAATGAGATGCATCAAGTTGGTGCATATGCGTTGATTTGATGAAACTACTACATATCAAAGAATTTTGTGTTTTTTTTTTTTTGGTAGCAATAATAGGGTTTTTAAGAGGTTGATTAAAATTTGGATGTGCAACATGGAATTATTTAGGTGGCAAGAGATCATTGTGGAGCAACTAATTGAGGCTAACAAATGTTTGAGAACTCCACCTTCTCATTGCAAAATAATAAATGAGATACAACTAAGAATAGGGTGGATCAATCTGTCTTAGCTCATTCTATTTGGTCTTTCTAGACCCCCATATCCAGCTAGCTTTCAGATTCAACAACCCAGAGACCCCGTAAGAAATGAGGAGAGAGAGAGAGAGAGAGAGAGAGAACAAAGGAGAAGAAAGAACAAAGGACAACAAGCTATTCCTTTGCCTCACACTAGCCTTTATAACGGAAATAGAAAGCTTTAAAAACAAGAAAGCCATCCATGCATGCCCACGGGATAAGAGAAGCAATAACCATGTAAAAACTACATCCAATAAAAAGCAAATCATAAACAATCCTTTCCTCCCTCCAATAATGACAATAGGCTAGGTATGCACTATCCTAAGGATTTCTAACTAGGTGATGCTAATTAATTCGCACCACAGGAAAAATTGGTGAGAACTATATACCTCATGCATGACACCAAGAGGGACTACATAAAGTATTTTCAAGTGCATGACTCACATCTTTATTTCCAAATGTCTTTGCATCATTGCATGTAACCTTTATGAATAACACCCCTCAAAATTCAGTTCACAATATTGTACAGGAATGAAGCTCAAACATAGAGAATACTATGACATCAAATGTGTTAACAAATGATATCACTTCTTGATCTGATTTTGAATGTGTGACCACAACGCAAGTGATGAATCTTTTCCAAATTGATGTGAAAGCAGCGAGGGCTATATCTAGATATTAGTTCTAATAACATTACCATTAGAATAATGTTTGTTTGGATATGATTGTGAAAAAAAGTCTAGGTTACCCTTTTTGGAGTTCTCCTTTTCCCTTATCATGTTAGTTTACAGGGGTATTTGTATCATTTCCTATAGCATAAAATACATATTAGCGAATAAATGAATAGGAAGTCAATTCAAGGGTTTAAATGCAAAGAAATTTCAATTAGTAAGGTAGTTGCAAAAGCAAACAATTTGAAAGTTGCTTATACCAATACATGGGGGTTGTATTTGAGAAGGGCTTTTTTCTTCTTAGTTTATTAAAAGGAGGAGAGGAAAATTGGGAGAAGCAAAGTAGTGCAAATCCGCACTCATGAAAGGAGGTTAGAGTCCGGAGCGTCCAAGGGAGAGGTGCTGGCGTAGAGTAGAAACGGCTAAATGCCATGTGTGAGACAGTGGGGCATATTTAAGAGAGTTCACGTGAAAGGAGCCCCTTATCATGGCTACCTTTCCCCGCTAGATGTAACGTAAATATAATAAGCTCCGCATACCAACATGAAACCATCTGAATAATTATTGATAGAGAGATATATATCACCAGCTTGTGATTGAAGTAGGGTTTCTTGCAAATTGTTCTTTAACATTAATTACTTGACAAAATAATTAATTGCTATGTTGGTTTTGTGAAAAGCCCATCATATGCCACATCATTCATGTAAATTTTATGAGGAAATGGCCAACCCTCCCACCCTACCCCCACCCCCTCTTCTTCTATATAAGGGTCTTCTACACCCTCTCAAGCCTCAAACCCCATCCACCACCACTGCATGTTCTTGGGCAGTTGGCCAGGCTCCTTGTGAGCCATCTTGGGCATTTGGAGGGTGAGGGAAGAGTGCAGGAGGTGATATTTTCCCCTTCTTCTCAAAGGAGGAGAAAGACTCTTGCTTGCTGTTTTGAGTTATTTTTCCTTCCACTGCAGCTAATCTTATCCTTCAAAGAGAAGCAATGGCTGGCTTATCATTGGACCACCCTTGGGCTTTCACCTTTGGAATCCTAGGTACATATGAAGCATGCATGGAATTTCTTTTTTTTTTCCTTGAGTATTAGAATCTGTTATTAAGTAGGTAGCTTATATCTTAAAAACCAAATGGTTTTCTTCTTTTAGGAATAGTGATTTAAGGATTACCTAGATGTGCTGTCATATAGAAACATTCAGGTTGCTAACCTTTGATAAGCAAAGGTGGCAAAACTTTAGAATTCTAGGATGGTGCAGGATGGTGGACCCTTCTTAAAGTAGAATATGCTGAACTAAGAACCTAATCATAAATCGATTATGTTTGCATGTGCTTATAGTTATCATGGATTAGTTGTGACTGTGAGAATTGATAAGGATCGCCCTTTCTTTCCTTTCAAATTAAAACTCTTTACTACTGTTGGAATGATGTAACAACTATATTTTCCTCAAATTATTGAGTAGAACAGTCATATACGATAGCTTCCATCTTTATTATTCCGCGGCTCCGTAATCAATCATGGCTAAGAAGCCAAAAGCTTGAAGTTCAAAGGCTTCATCATTCTGCGAGAGAAGAACCGACAGCTTCATAGATGATTTGACTCATATATGTGTATATTGTCGCCTCTGATGTCCACAGGTCATGGTCATATTTACGGCCCTCAACCTTTCCCTGTGATCTTTTACTTTCTACTATGGTTGCAATAAGCTATCTAATTCAGTATCTTCAATTCTTGATTTGTTTATTTGTTAATTGTGCTTGTTCCATTCATTGCCTTTAATTAATCGAACCTTACCGATACCTTCTCATCAAATGGTGATTGACAGGGAACATCATCTCATTCATGGTGTATCTAGCTCCACTGTAAGTATCACTCCTGATCTTCCACTTCGTCTTTTCTATTTCCTTCTTTCAGTTTTTGTCAATGGGACAATTGAGCAACTATGCCATTCCATACTTTAATTACAGGCCAACGTTCTATAGGGTCTACAAGAAGAAATCGACCGAAGGGTTTCAGTCGGTGCCGTACGTGGTTGCACTATTCAGTGCCATGCTGTGGATATACTATGCATTCATCAAGGCTGATGCTTATCTTCTAGTCACAATTAACTCAATTGGATGCGTCATCGAGACCATGTACATCGTCATGTATCTCAGTTATGCTCCGAAGAAAGCTAGGGTATACTTCTTTTTAGCTGATGATTGTAGGACACTAATGATGACTGCATGAAACCATTGATCTTTCTCTTAGAAAAGTTGTGCCTTTGGAGTTGCAGATCTTTACTGCCCAGATTCTTCTACTCCTAAACGTGGGGCTATTCGGGTTAATAGTTCTTGTCACTCTCATAGTAGCGAAGGGTCCGGAACGAGTTCATGTTCTTGGATGGGTCTGTGTGAGTTTCTCTATCAGCGTCTTCGTAGCTCCTTTAAGCATCATCGTGAGTACCAAATACACTCGATCCGTAGTTTCTAACTTCTTTGTTTTAATGAGAAAAGGTTACTAACTGGGGTGACCAATCCATATATATTAACATATCTTAATTATCTTGTGCAGAGGCTAGTGATACGAACAAAGAGTGTAGAATTTATGCCCTTCTGGCTATCGTTCTTTCTCACAATGAGTGCCATCGCTTGGTTTTCATATGGTCTGCTGACAAAAGACATATATGTAGCGGTAATTGCATGCCTAGTTGTTTGCCAAGTATGATTTCCTATTACTTTTGCCCCAATCTCTTATTAGTTATTGATTACTTGTGCCACGTGTTGCTCTAATAGCTACCAAACATACTGGGTTTTATCTTTGGAGTCGTCCAAATGGGAATCTACATAGCCTACAAGGGTACTGAGAAGGTTGCATATGATCATCAGAAGGTAGCTGAACACATCATAACAATCACAAAGGTAGGCACAGGCGAGAGGACCTCGGAGGTCCATCCCATCGATGTGATCGGCTCACCAGCTGTCCATGGTGAAGAGAATGCGGACAAAGAGGGTCAAGAGCGGCATGAACCAACCAATGATGGCGACATGGAAAACATGGAAGGCCAGAAGGAGATTGAGATGAACCAGCTCGAGGTTTGATAGCACATGCAACCCTCATGGGACAAAAGACTTGAGTGCACACTCTTTCTCTTGGGTGGAACCTCTCAAGTCTATTCAGTCCATTTCTTAGCTTATGACATCCTTCCGAACGCTAGATGTTACAGAGAGAAAGAGACAGACAGAGAGAGAGAGAGAGAGTTATAGTCTTTATATATATATATTAGTTGTTTACGTTGATTGTAATGTGGTTTCTTTGTTAACAAAGCTTGTGTAAGGGAGGATGGAAGGCTTTTCCGTAAGTCGATACTTTGGTGCATATCTTGCGGCATAAACAAGGCTTGTGTGCATGCTATAACAAAGCTTGTTTCTCTCTTTAGTTTGGCAGCGGAAAGAAGTGTGTGGTGAGTCCTCAAAAACCTGCGAGAAGAGAGAGGGGGAGACAGAGAGAGAGAGAGAGAGAGAGAGAGAGACAGTTCATCGAGGGAGGTTGGTGGATGGTTGCACACGTGTGAGGTGGCTTAGGGTCGATGCCAAGTGGCTCCTCAGGTGCCAATCAGATCGAATCACATGCATGATGAGTGCTAGGTTTGAGTGGGACCCCATGGAAACCAATCATGAGTGGGACCCACTCAAAGGTATCAAATATATGGTAACACGTGTTATTACGAGGGATAGGTATTAAATGTATGATAAGACGTGTGTTAATTAAGGAAGAAAATAATTAAATAATTTATGGTGCACTGTGCATCAAGTCGAACCAATAATTGATCCACCTTTGAAGGAAGGGTGGATTTCTAACGGTCAAGTTTGGAGTTTTTTCTCACGAATGATGGGCTTCTTTTGGACCAGTCTGGTGTCCGAGATCTAAAGGTTTTAAGCTTTTGGAAGACGTTCCACGATTTAAGGGCCTATGTCACCCCTAAAATTTAAGGGACCATGAGTTCACCTACTAAGGAGGTGATTCATGTCATCCCTAAAATCTTATTTTATTTATTTATTTTCTCAAATATTTCTGTCAAAAGGCTTTATAAACTTACAAAAATTAAAGAGGCCAAACCAAATCAACTCGCATGAAAATTCATGTAGGACAACATCAACTTTGTTATAGCTTTGTTACAAAGGTTCCTTGGCCAACACATGTATTGAGCACCATGAACCTTGGACATTTCCATACACCGACCTCAATACTCTTGCTAAGAAACAACCTCCGCCGCATTTATGTGTCGGAAACGATAGTCTAATGCCTGTATCTTTAACAATTTGCACCACAAGTATCTTGTTCCATTCCATTTCCACCATGAAATGGGCTTACTTTACGACAAGCCAAAATTACATATGTGCACTCACATGCCCACAGTAAATCTCCCAATGGATGGTAGTAATCCAATTTTGCTGAAAAATCTAGTTTGCAAAGAAGAGTCATGTGCTCCAATGTGAAACCTACAATTAGCCAAATTTTGCTAGAGTCAAGAATCAGTTAGAATAATATAGCTAGTGATTTGTAGTTTGAAATGAAGGATGCGTTGTCTAGGATCCGGTACCACATGGTGCAATAGGAAGCAAGAAAAACAAATAAAAATACCACACAAATATGTGGATTGACCTCAAGCCTACCTCCACAGGATGTGCAAGCTTCACTATGAGAGAATAAAATAAAACCAATACAAGAGGAACTCAACCCTTATACAAAAGTCTCTCAAAAAAAATCTCAAAATTCTTACAAAAATTCTCTGAAACCTCTCTTGAAGCCTTTCTAAACCTCCAAGACGTCACCAGCTCTCCAACGTAATAAACGACTCATCAATCGAAGCTATATAGGCTACAGAATCTCAAAAATACTGTTTCAGTAAAACATAGAGTCCCAATCAACCCTAGAACCATCCATGGCCGTCCGATCATGACCGGCTCACATCAGAGCCATCCGATCATGCAAAATGGTCTTTGATCACGTCCAGATTGAGTTCCAGCCATCCGATTGCGATCGACTACGATTTAAACTGTCGGATCGCGCAAAAACACCCCTAGATCATGCGTGGACCGCATGTTCGATCCACACGGCCCCATGGATCGCCTAATGCCTCGCAGTCTACAGTGGACCGCACAGGGGTGCTGGGCCTGGGCGCCTGCGCGTGCGTCTCCATCGGGCCCGACCGCCGTCGTCTCGTGCATCATGCCACCGCTCCGAGCCTTTTTTCGTATATATCTTCACCGTCTAGACTTCGTTTGGACTGTTCTTGGACTCGTTGGATTTCGTTCATCATCCTGAACCTTGCTGTGGACTCAATATAGATCGAATCTTGAAGTATATTTCTAGCAATCTCTATCTCGACTCGATATTCGACCTCCATCTATCTCTGAGAGCTTGTAATCTATCTCACCTCATATTCTGGGCATGCCTGCTGTCTCATAGATGGGCAAATGTGGAAGTCGAGCCAGGCCGCTCGATCCCATCTCCATCATGGGCTGTGTCCACTCTGACCAAAGACCTGCTCGGGATATCATCCTGTGGCAATAAGAATCTCATCCTGCGACGTCATCTCTCATCCTCCCGAGTCTCCCGTTTAGTACCCGATCTACCTCCACTTGGAGCTCCACCTTATTTTGGGCTCCTCTTGGCTCCTGAAGCTCCACCTCGCACTGGGCTCCCCGTCAGGTAGTAATATCCTCTCATCCTCTTCTTTCCCTCCAGAATAATCCTATCATCGTATAACACCTTTATGATTCATTCACCAGCTACCGTCCTATAGCCTCTCGAATCTAATCTGCTCAGTGAGATAAGATTTCGTCTAAAATTGGATATGTATCGGACCTCCCTCAATCTTTTTACTATACCATCATGGTTCTCCAACTGACCATCCCGATACCTTTGATCGCACAGCTCAATCCATTCGATAGATAAATAGTGTCCTCACTGCTCTTCAGAGAGTCAAACTGCTCCTCTCTACAATATACATGATCGGTGCATGCAGAATCTGAAATCCACTATTGGGAAGAAATAAATACCTCGTTAGATATCTCCAGGGCATCACCCTCTAAGTCGCTACTGATCGTCGCTGCAGCAGCCCTCGTCCGATCCTTGAGTCGAGGGCAATCTCTGGCTAGATGCCCCAACTCGTCACACTGATAACATCTGGTCTTGCTCAAGTCTCTCATCCTGGACTTGGACCGCCTTCATCACAATCTTCTTTGCTCTATCTGCCGCCTCCTACTCCTCCAAAAACCACCAAGCTGAGCTGCCGCTATCTAAGCTCGAAGCTGGGTTCTCCCTCCTGAGAATCTCGTTCTGGAGAATCACCGCAGTGATCTCGTCCATCTTGATAGTGCTCTTCCTCACTAGAAAAGCAGTCACTAAAGACTCATACGAAGGAAAAGCGATGCTAGCAAGACCAGCGTCCTGGTCTTCTCCTCAACTTTCTCACCAATGCTAAAGAGGTCGATGAGGATCTTCTAAAAGTGACTAAGATGCTCCTGCATGCTCTATCCCTCAGTTATCCGTAACTGATAGAACTGCCTCTAGAGAAAGAGGGTGTTGGTGAGAGACCAATTTCTCGAGCTTCGACCACAGTATCATTGAAGAAGTCTCATCAAGCACATGGATCACCACCTCATCCGTTAGGTACAACGGATCATACTAACCATCTGCATCTGGAACCGCCTTCAATCCTGTACCTCCATAGTAGTCGGCTTCTCCTGGCACAAGAGAGCATCGATCAACCCTTGCTGGATGAGCACGTCCTTCACCCTTACCTGTCACAAGAAAAATTGCTCTTCCCATCGAACCGGTTGATCTCTATCTTGATTGTGCTTGTTTTTTCCATCTTCTATCTTGATCATCACCGTCGTAATCTATTTTTTGGTACCACCCTACTTTGATACCAATGATTGTGCAAGATCCGATACCCAATGATGCAGCAGAAAGAAAGAAAAAATAAAATAAGAAACACAATATAAATATATGGATTGACCTCAAGCCTACCTCCACGGGGCGTACAAATTTTACTATGAGAGAATAAAACAAAACCAATATAAGAGGAACTCACCACTCAACTCTTGTACGAGAGTCTCTCAACAAAAAATTCTAAAATCTTCACAAAACTCTTTGAAATCTCTCTTGAAGCCTTTCTACACCTTCAGGACATCACCAGCTCTCCAATGTAATAAACGGCTCGTCAATCGGAGCTATATAGGCTCTAAAATCTCAAAAATACTGTTTCAGTAAGAATACAGAGTCCCAATCAACCCTAGAACCATCTGTGGCCGTCCGATCGTGATCGGCTCACACCAGAGCCGTTCGATCATGTACAACAGTCTTTTATCACGCCTGATCATGTCTGAATTGAGTTCCAGCCATTCGATCACGATCGACTATGATCTGGACCATCGAATCATGCAAAACACTCCTATACCATGCGTGGACCGCATGTTCAGTCCATGCAGCCTTATGGACCGCCCAGTGCCTCACAGTCCACGATGGACTGTGCAGAGGCACTGGGCCTGGACGCTCGCGCGTGCTGGGCCGGCCAGCATGCATGCCCTCGCTGGGCCCGCCAGCGTGCGCCTGCGCACACTAGCATCTCTGTCGGGCCCAACCGCACTGCCATCGCCGCCTCGTGCATCGTGCCACCACTTCGAGTCTTCTTTTATGTATATTTCATCGTCTGGATTCTATTTGAGCTGCTCTTGGGCTCGTTAGACTTCATCATCTTGGATCTCGTTGTGGGCTCAATGTGGATCGAATCTTGAGGTGTATTTCCTAACAGGATGGATACTAGTCATGATCACCAAGAGATGCCACTATAAATCACATTGAACAAATTTATAATAAATCTAACCATAAGTACCACTAGCAATTAAAACAATTTTGCATGAAGATTTCATCATGATCTATAAATTCTATATCGGGTTCTATATAGACTTGCTATCCATATTTTTCTCTCTCTTTATATATAGAAAGAGAGAGAGAGCACTAGATTTGGCTACACTCGAATAAATCTTCACTCAAATTTGTTCATATCTATATTGGATAATAAGAGTCCCACATCGATGATCTACTTTCTCTAAATATACATAAAAGAATCAAATGATTGTAAATCTTCTAACCTAGACCTATATATATATATATATATATATAT
>KE504714.1:165134-190978 GCA_000441515.1 Elaeis oleifera | reverse complement strand
ATGTCTTTATCTCAATATGATTTTGCAAAGCTATATTCTTGATAAGATATTATTTGAAATAAATCAAAAAAATTAATATCTTTTCTGAACTTAATTATTTAATACTTCTTATGAAAAGGATAAGATGATCTTTTTAAAGAATAACTAAAAATCTCTTAATTTGAATGATTTGCTGATATCAATTCAAATTGATTTATTATTCTTAAAACTGTTTAATTTGAATCGATATATCTTTATCACTTGAAAAGTAAATAATTTGTATCAAAATTTTTTTCAAAAAAATTGCTATTTCAAAATATATGGTATCAAGCTAAATTTAAAATATATTTTATATTTACTATGATTGATTATTTTGAGAAATAGATTTAAAATATATTCTTTTAAAATCTCTAATTAGTATCACGATAACTATTATTTGGTTTGATTTTCAAAATAGTTGATATTAAAAGATTATTTTCTAATTGGTATCAGATAATCTAGTTTTGTTTTATATTCCATTGTTTTATCTTTTGGCAAAAGAAAAGTATGCTATGTCTCAAATCTGAACTTTCATGACTATATTTTTGGTATTACACCGTTTGAGATAAATTCTTGTGATATATTTTTGAGTATCCTGCTTTAGTATCAAAATAAGTATTCCTAAGACTATATTGTTCGAAAATTTTATCTATATTAAGTTTTTAAAGCTCAAGATATTTTTCTAATTGAAATTGAGAAGTATTTTTACATCTATATTTTTGAGAAAAAAGGAGAAATCTTGATCCAAATTTTAAAGTTAAACTTAAGTTGAATTTGAAAAGAGAAGAACTTAAATAAAATTTTGAAAATTAAATTTCTTTGGATGATTTTGATTTGAAAATTATGAAAGTTAAATTCTAAAATTTAACATAATCCTTTGCTTGTGCTTTTTGATGCTATCAAAAAGGGAGAGAGATAGTGTGTTAAGTATATGCTTAAATGCTTAAATTACATACATGAAAGTTTGAAATGCTCATCTATCTTGCTTGAAATGATAACAAGAAATGAGCATATGTATGTATTAAATTTGATATCAAATTTATAATGAAAGTTCAAATGAAGCATTCATGAAGTATATATTTTCATATATTTATTTATCACTTCATGATTCATGTTGGTAAATTAATTAAAATATATTATATTTATTTATGCATATACTCAAAGTTTTGTCATCATTAAAAAGAGAGAGATTGTTGATCTTATAATTGATTTTGATGATTACCAAATTTTGAGTCAATATGATTTTACTTATGTATTTCAAGATTGGATGTAGGATTTTTAAATATCTAAAAATAAAAATTTATCTTAAGAATAAATCCTCTCAAGATACCAAGCTAAAGTACTTAAAAGAATAAGTTCTTATAAATTTGGATAGCTCATTATGAAGATAATGAAATTAAAAGAAGCAAATATCATTTGAAAGCATTAAAGTCAAAAAATTTAAATTTAAGAGGCCAAAATATGAAGAAAAATAATATTAAAAGATTTTGAGTTGATTTTGAAAAGTTTTGAGATGACTCTGACATGTTGGAACAGGACTGGCATAGGCTCAAGTCGACTCGTAAACAGTTCGAGCCGACTCTCTCAAAGAAGATAGAAGATTATATTTTCAAAACTGCAGCTGGAGTCAACTCTTGAAGATCTGGAGTCGACTCCAAGATAACTGGAGTCGATCCCTAAAAATTAAATCGACCCTTAATCAGGGACAGTACTAACGGCTAGTTTTCTGTACTATTCTAATGGCTAGTTTTACTTCAACAACTATTCCAGCTCTTCCAACAGTCAAAACTCATTCTCTAATCACTTCTAAGCCTATTAAAAGCTAGAGAATCATTTGAGAAGTAAGATTTGAGAAATTAAAGAGAAAAATACTTTATCTTTTTTGAGGAAATATTGAATATCATTGAAAAGGAAAAAAGAAAAAAAATTTGTGCATAGATTTGAGAACTTTCAAAGAGTGATCTTCTTAAATATTTTTCTCATCCTCTCAAGCATCAATTGAGGAAAAGTCAAGTTTTAAAGAGTAATTTATCAGCTTCTTCTCCGTGCTCCAAATTAAGAGTTTTATTTTAATTTTATTTTATGCTGACATTCTGCATCTTGTATTTATTTCTTTACAATTTTTTAGAAAAAAACTTGAGGATTAAGCTCATCCCAATCCAAAATTGGACTTGTTAGATTTTGGTTAGTAAGCTCGTAAAATCAACTGAATTGATTGTGAGTCCGAAAAATAATCAGTATAAGATTTTAATTGGTGATCCTAAAAAATCAACTAGATTTATTGTGAGTCTGGATAAAATAAATGCACTATAATCAAGAAGATTATAATAAAATTTTTAAGAATTTTTTGGAGAATAGACGTAGGTACAGAGTTGCACCGAACTACTATAAATTATTTTATGTTTATGTCATGCCTTATCTTGTTTACTTTTTGTACTTTGTATTCTGCTTTTCTTACTTGCTTTACATTATTTTAATATATGTATTGTATCTCTTAAATTTTAGTTCTGTTGCTACATATTACATACATTTCACAATCACTTGAGATAGTTTAAATTTGAAGCACATTATTGCTTAGATTTAGATTTGGTTAAAATTTTTAAACAACTCAATTCATCCTCCTCTTAGATTACCTAGCATATCTATTTATCCATTTGATCCATTATTCAAGAAAAGCAAAATGGCATAGGACAGCATCCAAATAGCCCCAATTTACCTTATTCTAGGCCCTCTCCATATCTACTTTAATTGCCATCATTGCTGCCCGCCCTTGAGCATGATGAAGGGAAGGAATGAGGTTGTCTGAGATGCTTTCCTCTGCCAAGAAAACAGCTTGCTCCTTTGAAACTAGAGTTCCAATGACCTTGCATATTCGCCTGACAAGGATCTTAAGTAGCCATTAGTTATGTAAGACATAGAACATAAATTGATCCATCTATAATGAGATGGCTTTTTGGATGATCAATCTTAGGAATTAGAACAACAAACATTAATTTCATGACTGTGGCATAAAATAGTTTATGAAAGAAGTAATGAACAACTCGAATGATATCTTGTTTGACAATATGCCAATAAGCTTTCAAGAAGAGAGGGGAGAAGCCAAGCATGTCTAGTTGGCAGTCTACCTATTGCTAAAAAGCTTTTGCAAAGTGTCAAAGATTGTTGGCTCATCCTCAATCAGTTCTTCTCTATTCTCAACTGCTTCTGTATGTAATTTAATTCATGCACCTTCTAATAATTGTAAAGGTATGAGAAAACTTTGTATTTCAAGTGTCCTCACTTAGCCTACCCACATGCAACTTATGTGTGCAAAAGCATTTATGTTGCCTTAGCAAATTGAGAGACTTGCTAATTTTGAAGTCAATAAGGATAGTTCAATATTTTGAGGAACGACCACCCTTGTTGGCTTCTTTAAGCTATAAATTCTAATAGCAAATTTTCAATCTTTGAAATAAAATATGTGTACAAAGAAACTAATAGTGTAGGATAGTAAGTGGCATTATCTATTACTAATCACACAAAGTTTGTGTTGTGGATGATTAGGACAAATATCCCTTCTGAGTTGGTTTTATTTATTTTTTGATTATCATAGATATTTTTTTAGATTGATTTAATATATCTATTTTATCAAAAAGCTAATAATAATTTACTCAACCATAGATAGACTTTGAAAATTTTACACATAAATTTTTGCTCCACTTCTTCAGTCATTCTAGTAGCCCTTAATTTCTAAATAACCTTGAACATTTAAGGTATGGACTTTATTTTTAGGAAAACCTAAATGATATTGATCAAGTGAAGCACCTGAGAGTCAAATTTCAATGAAATCATAAATATCAAGTTAGTAAACAACAAGCAGACATTAGCGAGTTATAGCAAAAGTTAGCTTACCAGCTTCCCTTCGATTCTGAATAGGAATGCTCATGGGAGGAAAGGATTGGTGGCCTTCACCAACTTAGTAGCTTAGGCCAAAGTTTTGAAAACAAGAGCTTACATGAGCCGGAGAATTTAGAGATGCTACATTGGAGGCTATGTTGACCATTTTGGAGTGTGGCATATAAGACTGTATGATACATCTAATGGGACATCTTAATTACCTAGGCCTTACATCTTTGAAACTGGTTAATGATGGGCCCAAAAAATAGTACAACCCATGAGGGACAATTACTAGTAGATAAAGGAAAGGCTTAATTATATGAAAAATACTAAACTTTTTTAGGAATTTTCAATTTCATCCTAAATTTTATTTAGTATAATCATATCATCGAATATTTAAATTTGTTTAATTCAGATACTGACTATAATTTTTATTACCAGAGTTATCATGTGGCTTACTTATATGGTTATAAGTTGTTTATGTAGCAAAAAGTGATGACATAGCAATAAGAGAGCTTTTTTTCCTAAATTGGCCTCTCTTCGGTTAGTATTTGGACTCCCATTCCAATCTAAATCCTAACTCACAATCCTAGCATCTGAACACGGATAACAACCATGAGAGGGATACTGTTTCTTTTGGCGACGAAGGTAATGTCTTCATTTTACATTAGATTGTACCTATAACTATGTTAGGACTTCAGTTATTTTTTCTATAATCTCCAATCTTTTAGACTAGATCCCTTATTCAGAAAATCACCTAAGGATTGTCTTAATATCAAACATTAGTAGTGATTTTGCACAAAGTGGCCCAAATAGTTTATTTTGACATATCTCTATGTGGTTCTAAAGCTCTGTTAAAAGTTTGTTTGTTAACAAAATATAATCCAAAATATTTTCTTTTTATTCCCACTTATTTCAAATCAAAATAATATTCTTTTTCAAAGTAACAATGAAGTTTTTTTGTCATAGTAACACTTTCTTTCGAAAGTGTTGATTGATTTAGTGTCAAAGTATTATGGAAAGTCTATAGGGCATATGAAAGTTGTAGGGAAGCCATGGATTGGATATATAACTGTACATACTATTGATTATTTATTGACTATTATGATTTGAATCCATCAACTGTCAACTATTCCTCTACCTAATAAGTTGGCGAGCCAACCAAATAGATCTTTGCTTCTTAATTTTTGAATCATTGTGATACTCATCTTGCTACTTAAAGTCTAATCTATTTTAATATATCATACATAATAGATATTATAACTATTTCTGCTAGCATTCGACTTGGCACTTGAGCCGATAGATCTGGATAGGTTGGAGCTTGATTCCATGCTAGACATGAGAGAACCTACAAATCAAGTCTCTGACCAGAGTTATTTCGATAGATATCCTTCAATGCGCAAGTCAGTAGTTGGTGAATAGTGAAAAGAAGGGAGAGCATTTGGCTCGAGAGTTTACTCGGAGGTCCCCCATATCCCTCTATTTATAGGTGGGGCGGCTAGCCAGTTTTGAAAAGAATGGCAGGAGTGGAAGAGAGGATTATATTGCTTCTACCTTATCTGGTTGAGGTGATCTATTATCTGCTCACTCTGGAGCATATTTAGAATATGAAGTAGATTAGATAACTACTCGGCATATAACTACTGCTGTAAATCCCGACTCCTTACCTCGGCTTAGCATGGCCCGAGCTGACTAGATAGACATGTAGCTTAGGTTTAAATACTGTCAAACTTAGCCAAGGTAAACTGACACCCCATGACAAATGCCCCCCACTTCCAAGTCTGAACTACTAGTAGATCAAGTGAGGAGAGTAAAAGTATTAAGCAAAGTGATAGTTTTCTCAGCTCAGTTCGTATCATGCTCATCAATGCTTGAACATATGTTGGTGATTGGTTGGTTGAAATGAACTACTGCACACCTCGAATGCGGTGGTAGGGATCTAGGGGAACTCAGCTTAGCCAATCCTAAGCCGACATATGGTGAGCATCTAATGGCTCAGCCAGAACTGGCATCAAATCTGAGCCGTTCCTACTATCTATAAATAGTGGTCCATCTCAGTCGACCCCACTTTCTTTGTGCTATTTCTAGGTTTTAACGATTTTCGATGAGACCTCGATCATTTTTTATGTACTTTCAACGATCTCTGATGATCTTCTGATAAGAGCTCTGACCAATGATTTGATGTTAGCCCTACTTTAGATTGGCCTTGTTCTCTTCTTTTTCTACTTTTCTTTTTGCCTGCCCAGTTGTTCTTAAAAATTTTGTCAGAATAAGCAATACTCTCAGCTCGGTCAAGAGGTGGTCCACTGATCAGGAACCATCTCGAAGTCGAGAGGTATCCTCTTTCTCGAAGTATGACTTCAAGGATCTTGAGATCAGAGATGAAGAAGTCTTCAACCCCAGGTGCTTTCAAACTATCCTCGACTTTGAGGACTTGGAGCTGATTTAAGCTTAGTTTCAAATCCTAACTGAGTAGTGGCTGGAAGCCCCTAGCCCAAGTGGCAAGATTTGCAATCCACCATGAGTTCGGCTCAATCTTTATAAGGAGACCCTCAGAACCGATCTGAGGCTAGCCCCCTTCATCTTGTCTTTATTCATCTTCTTCGTTCTCTCAAGATTACCCCGAGCTTGGTGGTGTCGAGCTTATGGTGATTTATTATGGACTTCACCACCCACTACTTTTTGGTTGGTGTTCGATCTATTGTCTTACTTTTTTGGACCTTTTTCACTTTCAACAGGTACCTAACGAAGGAGTACCTCGGTTCAGCATGGCTATCTTTCCTGTGAGCCACTGGACTTTCTTTTTTTTGATACAAACAGGTGCTCACACCACTTTAATATGAGTATATCCCATAAAGATAGAAATAAAATATTCTATAGGACTCGTAGGTACATTTGATCCTATTGTCAGATTCAATCTCTGGTGTGCTCAGCAATATAAGAAGCAACCCAATCAGTGGTGTTGTTTAACTCTTAGAAGACATGCCAAAGAGACATCATGATAGAGTCACGAAGGGAAGTCCATATGTCATGGAGGAGCAGATAGACCTCCAATTGTGTCATTCCGGATCCAATCGATAACGATAGCAAAATCTCCTTCAATGAGGATCCTTTCTACCCACAGCTCCTACCTAGAACAGATAGTGTCCGATGGTTTGAAGCTCATCTTCTAAGATGGAGGCTAGAAAGATATGAGCCCCCCGCTACCAATAATCTGACATTCAAATCTCATATGACAAACTAGCACCACCCTTACCGTCCCTGATGCTACCGTCGAAATTAACCTTGACAAACCCCGAAAGTGAGGGCTCTCAGGATATAAAGATAACCCTTTGGGTCACTGCAACAACAACATGAGAGTCTAAAAAATCGAAGGTATCAATGAACGAGTTGGCAGTATCTAAATGGCTATACTCAGTAGCCAAGTAAATGACTCTCTCTAGCATCTGCTGGCAAGCACCACCTCAACTTTGAAGATCAGACTATTCCTGGATAGCTAGATCTGATAGACAATATATGCCATCCTACCTTCAGGTACAAATCGATCCCTCAGCTATACTCTGATGGATTACATTCAAAAAGGAGTCCAACCAAAGGTCGCTACTCATCCTCACCCTCGGACAATGTAGGAGGGCATGCTTCGTTGACCTGTCCTCCAACACATAGATTGGACAAAAATCAAAACTCCATGCTCATATCCTTGAGTAATGTATGTGTCGAAAGTCGATTCCAAGCAATCTTCTAGAAAAGAGCCTTATCTTAAGTTGAGCAGCCACTCTCTAGATCTAAGTTGCCTCGATCCTCTTATTATCATAGGCATACACATCTTGGATAAGTCTCTAGTGAGAGCCTTAAGCAACATGAACGACCCCACACCCTCAACTCCTGACTTAGATGGATGGAAAGCGGAATGGTGAGAATCCGATCAGTGAGTTAGACCATCAAAAGATGATAGATATCCTGTGCTCTCCAGCCCCTACCATTAGTCATGAACAAGTCACAGGCCCAAGGCTGGTCATCCACCTTTATGCTGATGTAGGTCGACCAACAAGAGAGAGGCAAGTTGAAAATCTAGGCATCCAGGCTCACATTAATCGATCTTCCATTATTAATCAACCATTTAACTTGGGCCAATTTTGCTGGGCATAGGCACAAATTTTCTTCCAGATGAAGGAGCAACCACGAACAGCCCAGATCTAGGAACCCTGACTCCAAGCTCCATACTGAGCCCTCATCATCCTGCTCCATAAATATTCAAGATTGATAAAGAATATGACTGCATGTCTGACTATCATAACCTCCATGATGAACAAGGACTGAATTCCAAGGCCTCCATCCTTCACAAGCTAGTAGACCATCTCTCAGGATATAGATGAAGCCCACGACCATCGTGCCTTGGACCCTATAGAAAATTTTAGAATAGCTGCTCCAACCTCCTAAAATTAGAGTTCGATACGACCATGTTCAGCAAGAGGTTGACTGGAATGAAGCTTGGGACTGATCTCACAATTATTATCCTATCTATCATGAAAAGTGTGTTGGTTTGCTAGCCTTCAAGGCGATTCCGGACCTACTGCTTCATTGGGCCTGCAGTCGGCCTTTCAAAGTCACCACCCCATGATAGGAACCCCTAGATAGGTCAAGGCCCCAGTCTGCTCTTGGATCCCCAGCTTATCCCAAATCATCTGCTTCATCTGGATCTTCATCTTGGCACTAAAGATAATGGTGGGCCTTTACAGATTTACTAGCTGACCCAAAGTCTGACAATAGACCTCAATAATGGATACAAAGCATCTCACATTCCAAACTGAGGCCCGACCAAAAAAAAGTAGTCATCTATAAAAGGAGGTGCAAAAGTGGCTAAACCTTAAGGGTGAGCCAGTATGGCTCCAGCTCCGATCCTTGAACCACCATACTCAATGCTCAGAAAAAGTATCAGCACATAAAATGAATTGATAGGGAGAGAGAGGGCAACTTTGGTGAAGCCCAACTATCAAGTGAAAGGACTCCATCGAGGCATTGTTAATCAGAATGATAAAGCTCGAGGTCTCTACACAATCCATGATTTAGTCGATCCATCCATCTCGAAAGTCGAGCTCCTATAGCATCGACTGCAGGAATACTAGCTCATCTGGTTATAAGCCCACTCCATATCCAACTTGATTGCCATAAGGCTTCGATAAATGGGTACTCACAAAAATCATGCATGAACTCCTAGACAAGCAAGACATTATGGTGATGCAGCGGCCGCTAACAAAAGCATCCTGCTCCAAACTAATCAAATGAGACACCATCAGCTCTAATCATCTGATCAAGATCCTAGCACACACTTTGTAGAAAGTGGTGCAGAGGCTGATCGATCTGAAATTCCCCAAGTAAATGCATTAGATTGCTTTAGGATGAGGATGATCAGTATCTTCTTGTACTCCTCTGGAAGGCCTCTAGAATCGAAGACCATCTGCACCGCCTCTACCACCTCCCCCCAACAATAGGTTAATATCGATGGAAGAAGAGGGGGGATGTTAGGATTTGGATCCATAGTAGAACATGAGAATTTAAAATTTTTAGCATAGATTTAACAATTAAAACTTCTTTGATCCAAACCCAGAACCCAAAATCATCTTGATGATTTTTTTGGTAGAAGGTATTACTACATTCACCCAAAAGATATATACTGTACAATATAGTTATGAAAATTGCCTATCATGTAGAAACAGAAGATAGGCCAAATGGAGAAGTAATTATACAATAGTACAAAAACTATAAAGTCTAGTTGCTGTAGTTGGAACAATCGTTGGAGAAAAGCATTCTGAATAAGAAAAATCAATAGTAGGATAAGGACCAAGTTATAAACTACCAACAGGAACTCCAACAAAGACCAAGAAGAAGTTGATGAATCAGCTATGTGTAGTCTTAAGAAGGTGCCCTATATTGTATAAATAATACTTGAACAGAAAAACTTGATGAACATGATAAGCTATTGTCCTATAATCCTATATACAGTCATCATTGCTGACGTAAGATGAAATGACTGATGTAAACATGGAGAGATAGCGATCAATGCTAATGCCAAATGTATGGAAAGAAATATGAAGGCATATGTAGTGAAGACCATAATGAATACACATCATGCATACTATTTGTGAAACCTGATAGCAATATAATATTGTAGGACACATGATTGCATAGTAATTGCATTGCCTAACCACCCAATCTACTGACAATATATAAAGAGTTGCAATTGTAAAACTTTCTAGCAACAAACATGGCTACCACTATATAAAGATAAAATTCTCATCAGATTCTATTTGTGGATAAACATTATGTAACTCTCCCAAGATTGTGGAGTATCTGATAAGAACAAATGAAGCTTATGCTGAAGAGAGCAGAATAAAGGAAGGTGCATAAATGTATCATACTAGCGAGACACATATAAAACCGGTAACAAGAGCCCGGTAGTAGTCGTGCACTGACAAATAATCTATAATCAGGCATAGAACCAACCCTCCTACAAGCAGAAATCAGCAGATGCATCCATACTGAGTAGATAAGATATGTATCGCTCAAAAATCATATCGCGTGGCGTCATTATAAACATTCCAAATTGACATTCTCGAGGAAGTGATTGGCTCTTTATATGTTCTCTGTGTTGTGTCCTACAATTGATCAACAATAATGAAGGGCAGAACAAGCAAATTAATAAATTTCTGAAGAGACAGATCATAATACATTCGTTTCAGCTACAAAGTATAGCATATAATTGAAAATTTTTATAGAAACTCCATTTGGGGGATGCTTGATTGGGGGGAGTAAGGGTCTGGAATCAGAATCGGAATGGGTGACTCCCATTCCAACCATTTGGTTAGGAGGAGTCTCATTCCAACTTCAATTCCGAAGTGAAATGAAAATGGCTCAATCCATATAGAACTCAATCCCTACTCTCCTCTATGAATTCAAATTTTCATTCCGATTCCGATTCCGATCACAAACCAAGTGCTTCGGGGATTTGGCTATTCTGATTCCGATTCTAAGTCATTCTGATTCTCATTCCAATTTCGATTCCAGTCACGAACCAAGCACTCCCTTGTTGTAATAGTTAGGATCAATTACAGCATATGTAGATATATTCATCCATATGATGTCCCCATTTAGAAAGAACTATATAACCAGTAGCAGTGCCAGGTGGATTGACCAAACTAGTAGTACACATCCATATCTCCTAAGTCCATCCCACATATAAATATCGGTTAGCATTGGACATATACCATATCTATTAGTGGTGGACCAATAGAGGTTGAAGAAATACCATAAAACACCAACAATCCAACCAAATGTGGGTTCAAAGCTCTACATCTTCAACCACCTCTTACCACTAATTAGAGAACATATGAGTGAAGTTACGTAATCCAAAAGTAACTTCTTATGGACCCAATCAACAGCAAAGCACCATTCATAACAATGACAAAGAAATAAAAGTAATAGAAAAGAGCCAATAATTTTTAAGAACTCAGAGCCAAACTTAAAATTAAGCCCCAATTCCTTCTGCCCATAATATTAGTAACATGCCCATACTGTAGCGAAAATATCAGAAACAACAGAAAGTAAGTGACAGTAAATATCATATAATTAGTCAGCTTTCTATCTGACTTCATCATCGTTCAAAAGCAACTCCAAAAAAATCAGCTACCAAAATACCAGCTAACTTCAGCTATAGAGGCAGTTGGGCATAGATAATAAAGTTTCCATCCCTAACCTGTTTAGCCAAGAAATCAGTAGGAAATTATCTTCCCTATAAACATAAGAAACCATCACAGCCTGTAATCGAGTTTTCTATTCCCTCAAATCACATATCATAGGATGAGCAATTGAAGCCCGAAAAAAATTATTAGACAGCCAATTGACCATAGTAATAAAATCTCCCTCCATCCAAAGTTTGGTAACATTCAAATCTAGCAAAGTTGCCCTCATTCCCAACCAAGCAGCAGTCATTTTCGCAAAAAAAACTGATGAGGGTGGCAATTGTTTGCCTCCAACTTGCACCAACCTACCCTAACTATCTCGAATTATGTAAGTAGCCCCCACTATAGCCTGAAAAGAAGCATCAAAATTAAGTTTGAGAAAACCCATGGGAGGAGGAAGCCACCTCACTTGTCTCGAACGATGTGATAGCATATTAGATGCGCCACTAGCTCCTCAGTACCATGCCATTCCTCAAGTCTCATCTTTTGAACCAAAAGATTTGTGAAATGCATAAAAACAAATACTTTGCAAACCATCTGATTGGAAGTATGATTCATACTTTGAAAGACTCTATCATTCCGAGCATTCCACATCGACCATGTACACAATACCGATTTTGACTTTCATAGGTGTCATAACATTGTTCAAGATATTCTCAAGATCCTAAAGAGAGAAAAGTTAAAACATTATGTGAAAAAAATCACCAGCATATGCCCAACATTGCTCTGCAAAAGCACAGCCTATCATGAGATGATGACAATCCTCTACTTCAGAGATACATAGATCACAATATTGCATATCCATTAGAATAATATGTCTTCTGCATAAGAGTTCTTTGCAAGGAAGTCTTCTCCACATGAGCTTCCATAAGAAATTTTAACTCTTATGGGGATCTCCAACTTTCAGATCCACTAAAATAATTTTCTGTAGAAGAAACATCCACATCATGAGGGGTCTGCAACATATCTTTCAAAGTCACATGGTTAGCTCTAGTTTTCTAGGAAAAGGTATCAGGCCATCTCCCATAAGCCACAAGCACTTTACAAACTGTCCTAACGAATTTCTCAGAAAACAAACTGCAAAGAATGTTAGTGTTCCAATCATGATTAGGGGACATCAATTAACTAACTTTCATATTACTACATTCTTCATTCACATTAATAAATGTTGGCCAATAACCCAATGGAATGGGAGTGATCCAAGGGTTATTTGGAATATCTATATCTTCACCCAATCCAATTGAGCAAATAAACTGAAACCAATTTTATGCCCACAATTAGTAAGTTTTGCCCAAATGTCCAAGCATTTTGTAGGTCTCTTGTAAGTGTGCCAATTTTCTTTAAAATTATATTTAGTAGCAACTATCAAGCCCACAGGGTATAAGGTTTAAGCACCAGATGAGTAGCAAGTTTAGTAATTAAAGCTTACTTCTTAGTGCGCAATGAAACTAATCCCAAACCTCCCCGCTGCTTTGGTGAACAAACTTTATCCCAGAAAAAAAGATAAAAATCCTTACCATCCATAGGATGCCCCCACAAAAAAGCTTTGAATTTTTTTCTATCTAAAATGTTGGATTTTCTACAGGTGCTAGTGCATGTGGATTTCAAAATTTTTCTAAATTCAAAACATAATGAAAAAATTAGATTAAAATATTTTTAATCTAAGTATGCATTTATCATATAAAAGCACCTATGGGTCTAATTCATATACTAAAATTAATATAAACTGATTTTAAAATGAATGAATGAAAGTCTGTAATCAATTCACATATCTAAATAGCTTTTTCTTTGCTTCAAATCTGTAATTGGGTTGAATCCAATTCAAACCTGGATCTGGGGCTGAACAGGTTCTGAATCTGTAGTACAAGCATCTTGTTTCTACGGATATCCATAGAGTTAATCTGGATAGGCTCCTCTTAATCCTACTTGCCTGAACCAAAGTCTGAATAGGCTTGAATCAAGCCTATATAGGCTTGAAATTGTGAACCCTTTTGATCTTTCTTCTTGATTTTTGAAAAAATCAAGAACTTTTCTTGATCCCTCAACTATCAAGAAGAATAATAACCAAGAAGTAGTTGTAACTAACTCCCAACAACTTGAGAGTAAGAAGATGAAACCAAACAACAACTTGGCACCAACCAATTGACACCAAAATAATATTACTGCCCACCTCTCTAAAAGCTCCAACAAGGGGATGCCAAGAGAGAGAGAGGGTGTGAGCTAAAGAGAGGAAGGAGAGCAGAGG
Source organism: Elaeis oleifera (assembly GCA_000441515.1). Classification (NCBI taxonomy): domain Eukaryota; kingdom Viridiplantae; phylum Streptophyta; class Magnoliopsida; order Arecales; family Arecaceae; genus Elaeis; species Elaeis oleifera. The sequence continues at coordinate 177,100 of KE504714.1, read as the reverse complement.
TGATGGGCACAGTAAAGGTGGCGGCAAGGAAGGGAGGAAGTGAGATTATAAGAGGAGTAAGGCTAGGGTTCTTTATATAGACAACATCAGGGTGTCCTAATCAAATTAAGATTCTTCCTCCTAATCATATTAGAAGTCCTAGTTTAAATATACTTGGACCAAATAAATAGATTACCACCCATAACTCACTCACACTCACACCCGATGCTAGGCATCCCATCATATGGGACCCAATAAAAGATCTCAAATCAGTCCACATGGTTTCATAAATTCACTTCAAGAGTTCTTAATGAATAAAATCAAGAAACTCTTTCTTGATTTAATCCAAACTATAAATTAAACATCCAATCATTGGATCTTATTGAATCAAATTTAATTAGATTCAAATCAAGTATAAGAATTGATTAATGCTTATCATATAAGCAAACCAACTACAAGAGAAATTGGATTTATCCAGGTGCTAGCAAGATTAATATGAACTCAATAAGATTTCTCCAAATCTATATAAATTGATACTTCATAAGCCCAATTATTAACCAATCCAGGTCTTCTCCTTTTACATGTGATCTCATAGATTCAATTCTATCTAATAGTGAGACATACCATGATCTCTATAATAGATATCACTGAAATCCTTTTCAGTGGGTCAGAACAATTTTACTCTAATTCGATAAGGATCATTGATCCAAAATAATCTTATTGAGCTCTCACAATCTACCAGTGATATCTAGCAATATATAGTGACAACCCAACAGAATCGAAATAGAACCTCTAGGTGTAGTTAATGTATAATACAGTCCCTCTATCGTAAGTTTCGATTAGATGGCAGGTCATAGATAAATTGTCAAACATCATCATCAGTCATATGATAGATATGATTAGCTCAAGTTCAATAGTAATTTTAATAAAATTATTTTTATTAATCACACTGCTATGGTCATAGACTGATGGACTCAGCTTCTCAAATCTCATAGGACTACTCCTTTCTATCAAGATCAATAGATCCTATATAGATGCACACATTGCTCGCACAGCTCAACCAACTGAAGCCAATATTCACTATAAAAATTTATGATCAAGTTAATATTTATGTATAATTAAACTATAACAGTCTTACTGTGAACAACTGTGACATCGTGGTCAAAGGATCAGTTACACAACTACAGCATCGAGATAATTATTGACGATCGAATAGAAATTCATATGATCTCTCATAATCATGCTTAGTATAAGTTATTCTCTAATAATTATCCGTACTTTCTGTTTAGTGTCTCTACACTGTAGACTAGAGACTCATCTATTTCAAAGAAAGTGAATAGTATGTCGGTCTATCTGGATGGATCACCGTTCCTATGACTATCCTATGATCGAGAGTAATTTAGAAATCGATCATACATGCCTCTAATTCTCAATACTTGAGAATATGTATCGTAACATCAATTTCAAGAACGATTCAAAGATACATAATATTTGAATAAAAATAAAACTTATCTTTTATTGATTGAATCAATACTTTAAGTATAAATATATGTCATAGAAGAAAATATGTCAGTCAATAATTGACTTTCAGGACATACATCTAACATGGACAAGTAGATTAATAGGAACGTTAATAAAGATAGATGATGTATAGGAGTAGAAAAAGTACAGATTGCAACAAAGTAAGTCGTCCAGCAAATGATAGTGTTCTCCACTTCCAACTATCAATTTTAGTTGTTAGAGCCTCCATGATATGTATGAAATCAGAATTAATAAGCTTATTGGCTACAAGTGAAACACCTAAATACTTCCAGGTACCATTTTCTTAACAATTTTAAAGATAGAATGAATATCATGCTTCACTTGTCTGGCCACTGATAGACTGAATGTGATGCTAGACTTGTGAAAGTTGATAGCTTGTCCTGAAATACTGCAATATGCATCAAGAATAGCCTTCAAACACAATCCATCTTTCATTGTAGCCCAACCAACAAAAGAATTTCATCGGCATATAGGATATGTGAGAGAGATGGTCTCTCCCTGCTTGGTTTATAAATCTATAGCAGATTGGTTTGAACTGCTGTTTTAAAAAAATTGATAGAACCTCCGAACACAAATAACAAATATGGAGATAGTGGGCAACCCTACTTTAGACCTCTCAAAAGGATGAACCAGTCTGTAGTATAGCCATTAACTAGTAGCGAAAATTGAGCCCCAAAAATATGCAACCAGATCCAATTAATCATTTTAGCATAAACCCAAAATTTTGAAGAACTGTAAATAGAAAAGGCCAATAAATTCTATTATAGGCTTTCTCCATGTCAATTTTAAGAGTCATTAACCCCCTGATTTTAGGTGCTCACCACATTGAATGCATGATCTCTTGTCCCAGCAAAATATGGTCAAACATACACCTTTCAGGCACAAAAGCACCTTGTTTCATAGATATCAGGCTAGGAAGAACTAATTTTATCCGATTTACAATGATTTTCGCTACAATTTTATAGACAGTGTTACACAAACTAATGGGATGATAATCATTGACCCCTGTAGGATTTTTTTTTGGCACCAACACTATAAATGTTCTTTCTTGCTTATTGGCATTTACACATTTGTAAAAATGAACTTGATAGCATCAATGACCTCTTTACTAACAATATGCCAAAATTTTTGAAAGAATAAAGCTTGGAATCCATCAGGTCCCGAAGCTTTATCAGGGCTTATTTTCTGTATAACCTGAATAATTTTTCTTTAGTGACCTCCTTAATCGTATAGTCATTATGGTTCTGAAAAATAGAAGCAAGCCCCATAAGAGCATCTGCCTTCTCAACATCAGATTGAGCCCACCATCGGAGCTAAAAATGATCCATAAGAAGCTTTTTAATTCTTTCTTCTTCTGTCGTCGGCATACCTCTATTATCCAATAACCTCACAATCCGATTCTATCTTCTACGCAGGATTGTAGATCGATGAAAAACTTAGTATTAGCATCCCCTTCCTTAACCCACATTACTCGAGCCTTTTGTCTCCAAAAAATCTCCTACTTATACAAATTAGGATGATATTACCTCAATAAAGCAAGGAGTTTTTGATGATCATTCCAAGACAAACCTCCATTTGGAGCCTCCTTCATCTACAGCTCATAAATATTATCATCCAATGATTATGCCATAGCAAACAAATTCTCCACTATCTTTTTCATTTTCTAACAGCACATTCAGTATTCTGCAGCAACATAGTAAGCTTCTCAGGAGGAGAAAAATCTCCATTACAATCCCATGCATTAACTATTATTTGCTGAATACCATCATAATAAATCCATATTTTTCAAACCTAAATGGAGTTTTCTCATTTCTTCTATTATTTGATAGAGACAATAATAATGGACAGTGATCCGTAGCAAATCTAATTAGATGAACAACTCTAAATTTTGAGAACAAATGAACCCAACTATCCAAAGCAAAAGCTCTATCCAGTCTCTCCCATACTCTTACAGCTCCAACTGATTATTACACCAAGTATGTGTCGGCCCTTGAAAACCTAGATCAACAAATTTAATTTATCTAAGAAAATCTTAGAGCTCTCTCACACCCCAGTCCACCTTAAATGGCTTCCTTCTCTCTTGTCTTCAGCACTAAGTACACAGTTAAAATCTCCAACAATAAGCACCGACAAATCTAGAGAATTCACTAAACAAATCTATTTCCATAATTGGTTCCGCTCCATAGTACTGGTACTTGCAAAACCACAGCTAACAACCAGGTAGGGGTCGTTTGGATTGAAATAATACCAAAGATAATCTATCTATTAGAATGATAGAAATCTAGCTCCCCTAACTACCTCTTCCAAGTTACAACAATCCCACTACAGAGTCCTCTAGTAGGAAGTAAATAAACTCTCCAAGCATACCCCATTAATCTTTGGATACGGCCTGTAGCTTCCTCGGACAGTCTTGTCTAAAAAAGCAATATATATCAGGTTTATGCTGCCTCACCAATGTCTTGGTACAATTAACAAAGGAAGGTTTAGCAGCACCCCGACAATTCCAGACCAGTATCTTCATGGAGATAATGTGTGGAAGGAAGCTGACACCGCATCATCCTCGGCATTATAACTAGTTGACCAAAAAATTCTGTCCTATCCCCATCAGCTTTTAAAGTATCTCCATCAACAGATTAAGATAAAGGCCCATGCATACATGAGTTATGCCTCTCAAGTACAGACTTTAATTTTAACAAACATATAGAATGGGTATCTGATTCAGCAGTAATGGGCTAGATATTATTGTCTCGATGAGATTGTGGCCCTTACTCTTCAATCTATAAAGAGTTTCCTTTCAATTTCCAATTTTCCTTTGTTACTCGCAACCCAGTTGGCCTCCATACTTCTTTAACTCCATGCGCCTTCTTACCACGGCTAATTGGAGTGTATATAACTAATTATTTTGATACATCCTCATTGACAGAACTCTCCTCCCTAACAAAAACCTTCGTCTGAGGAGAGGAGTTGGAGCCTAGAGAGCCACTTTTAGATGTTGACTTTGTTGGCGATCTCTTCCTCTTCTCTTTCATTGGACCCACCTCGAAAGATTCAACCTTAGCTGAAGACGAGGAACTTAACCCCATTAGCTGTACAATAGATTTCTCTACTTCACCTGTTAAGGGGCAAATCTAGATTCCTGCCCTTTATCCAGCTTCTGTTCATTAGGCTTAGTTTGGTCGGAGAGACCTTTCTTGCCTACCTTTTGGTTGCATCCAAGGACCTGGGGAGACCCTCCTGATTCGGTAGATTGAAATTTTCTATGCAAAATCAGTAGGTGTTGAAGCAACTGGTATTCTTGTCGCCCAAATCTACGGATCAAAAACTTGTTTATTCCTGTGCACCTCCAATAGCAAAGAACAACACACTCCCCAGTAATCACAGTAATCCAACCACAAATATAACAGATTTCTGGCAAGTCTTCATAAATGAATTCTTGCCAGATAGTAGTATCATTGACCTTCATCTTTGTATTCGGACATATAGGCTGATCAACTTCTATTAACAGGCAAACTTTAGCAAAACCCATTCTTGATGAGGTCTCTGTCCATTCATCAAGAAATAAAGGCTTTCTTGCTATAGATACAATTTTCAATATTTTTTCCTTATCTCATAATTCCAGTGGTAGCTCCGGCAGTCGGACCCAAATTCGAGTCTGTTTGATGGCATCTCGACTAGGTTTAAAGTTCGACTGCCAGTCCTCCAGGACAAGTAATTGTCCTGCCAGTGACCAAGTCCTCTAGTAAGAATCTTCTACTTCACTTCCTCTGAAGGTAGCCTAAAACATCAAGACTCTCTCAGAGACAGACGAAACCTGAAATTCTTCTTGTACATTCCACTAGAGAAAATCTGATTGCTGTCTGCCGACCTATTCTTTTTGTAGCCCAAAACGGCTCCTTCGAAGTCGTCGCCACCCCCAAAGGCAGTTGTTTACCTCTAGTGCCCACTTGTTGCTCCTTTTCACCTCCTTCATTCAAGGTTTCTGGCAAACCCTAGCCATTAATTTCTTTTCTCACTTATCTCACTCTTCTCACACTAACAACTCTTCTTCTATTTCAATCATCTTGATGATTATAACCCAACGTATTAAGCACAATCCAAAGGCAAAGGGTAGAAACTATATATTACAAATTTCAAGTTTCTTGTTTTATATCCATGAGGTCCCCAAGCATGAACCCTCCAATGTTGATCCACGCATGAATGAAGTAGAGACTCTCCCTTAGACTTTTCTTGAATCCTTTCCCAAAGAATCTAGTATAACCAATCCTTTCTTTCTTCCCTCTTGTCAAGAACTTTTTTTGACTTTCTTTCTTCCTTAGCTAAGAACACTTCTTGGCCTTCTCTTCTTAGGTGTCCAACTATTGGACGTGATGATCCCTCACGTGAAACCACATGGGCATTAGCCTTCTTGTTACATGAACAAGGGGCGTTAGAAGGATGGTGCATGAGGCCTCTTTCTTCACGTGAATATGGGCGCACAAATAGAGGAGGCATGGGTTGGTTATTAGCTATCCATATGGGGCGTTAGCCCCTATAAATAGAGAGAGAGGTGGCGTCAAGATTAATTAGGATTGGTTAGGATTTAGACTCCTTGATGTCAATACTTGATACAATCCAAGTTAGTTAGAAGTCTATGTGCTATTATAATTTGATTGTATCAACCTTTGACAAAATTCAATTTTGATCAGTCAATCTTTGACTAATCAAACTCCTTGAGGGATTGTAAAGACTTTACACATGCTAACATGCATATGGCCTAAACTAGGATTTTAACCAAATCCAATTAAATCCTTCAAGGTCTAATCATAAGTTCATGATCAATTTTTTTTGTATGTAATCCATTGGATTTCACATCTAGCCAGTAGTAGGTCCAGTCTTATATCAACCGAATCTAATTAGGTCCAAGACATATTTAGCCCATACGTTACAATTAATTAATTTTTTTTAATTAATTTTTGAATTAAACTCTTTAATTTATAAGAACTTATAAGTCAAGATTGACGTCTAGCAACGTGTCATGAGTATTCAGAAAATATAATTTCGACGAAACATTAAAATATCCTTCTATGATGAGTTATCATGTAATTCAATCCTTCAATCACACAACATCCCAGATAGGTCATGGGCATAGAATCATGTCAAGCTCAAATACTTATCCATATACATATATATCTCGATTTGATGATGATAATTTAGCTGATAAAATATCAAAAAAATTTAATATTCATCCTACTCTGACTAGACTTCCTGAGTCATCATCCCATGGACCACGTAGGATGTTCTCTCCCTTACAAAGAGTGATTGATTTCTTATTGGCTACTCACAATCTTCATATACACTTCATCATATATAGAGCATTCCACACATATCTCAAAGAGTCATGTTAAGATATGATCCAAAGCTTAGATCCATATACATAAGGTACCATGGTAATCTCAGATCTAAAGATCATTTGTATCACTTCTACTGTAGAATCATCTTTTGACATGTTAGTAAGACTCCATCAGATGTTCTCTCTATGGATCAGTTTAGTGAACTTATTCTCTAATGAGCACCTACATCTTTGTATTAGTGTCCCCACATAAGTGATTGTGAGATCAATCATCCTCTCTATCGAGCATACATAGGATGTATCAGTCTTATCGATATCATTGATCCCTGACTCAATGATCTTATGGCTGAGAATATTTTAGATTAGAGCTATAAAGATTTTAGGTCTTATTGACATGATCTCATCATGACTCTAGAACCATTGTCCTAATCTATGGGGTTCGTCATAATCTTAATTAAGAAATGAAGTAAACGATGCAATATATGACGAAACATAATGCCTCATATTATTATCAAGTAAATAATGTCATGTACATAAGTATGGAGAATAAAACAGAAAAGTTTCATCGCATCATCCATACGATTAGCTTGCAGGATACTATTCTTTCAACAATAAATTAATATCAATGGAAGAAGAGGGAGGGACCCATCTGGCCTTGGGATTTCATCCTCTCCAAATGATTAGAGGGCCCCCCATATCTCCTCAGTAGACACTGAGCGAGTTAGGGTCTCATGCTTCTGATCGAAGATATGGATCATGGACTGAGACACCTGAAAGGGGGTATCTTCATCCAAAGGCACCATTCAATATCTATCTCCTAAACTCCTAATCATCATTCATCACTCTATAATAACTCTCCCTCAGTTGCCTAATGTCATTGGCAGACCGTCGGATCATAGAGGACTGGTGAAAGAATCTAATATTTTGGTCGCCCTTCATGATCAACTAAACTCTTGACTTTTGCCTCCATAACACGGAGCATTACCTCCTTCGACCTGTTGCTCCTCAATCATCGGTCCCTCGATCCTTGCATACTTTCAAGTTCACACGAGGAGGTCGGCATAGTTTCTTGAGAATTCTTATTGGGAGAGGAAATGAGGCAAGTATTGCAGAGTTCTTGCTTCAAAGCAGACATTGCAACCAACTTGTTGAGGTTGCAAACTTCCAAGGTGGTTGCATTGAAATGCACTAAGTCGTCATGCAAGGTCTCTCCTTCATGCTATTGGATTGAGAAGAGGCTATCTAAGTTCATTGGTTGTATCCTACTGCTGTCAAAGGCTGTCTAGAGTATCACACTCATGCTGATCTCTTGAGCATGGCCTGAAAGGCAAGATAGAGGAGGGCATCAGATGCCCCTGAAGTATCACGAGAGCTTCATAGCCCTTGAGGTGGTCCAACAGATCCAAGGAACTATCATATGGCTTCACCTGCAACATTTTGAACTAAGCTGAAATCAGTTCCTCTAAGATCCATCGAGAAAAGGGAGGCACGAGTTGAAATTGAGATTGTCATCCTATCACAGACCTCATTCTTGCAATGCCTCGAAGTATCGATTTATTTCATAGATCTTCTGCTTGAGATCCACCTCATGTCAGGATGCATTTGACCATCGAGAATAGTGTGGTGTCGAATCTCCTATGAAGGGCTGGAGAATGTCAGTGCCGATTTTGCCTCGAAATTCGATGATGAGAGTGAGAACAGTAGATGATAGGTTCATGGTGATGCGACCTCTATGAGGGTGAGCTCATCCAAGATTACCAACTATGTTGGGAGGGAGCCTCCTATTGAGCAGTCTCTTGTTGTTATTACTTCTCCACTGTCTGTTAGAGTTGTTGAACGGTAATAATCAATGCTTGGACCTGCTGCATCAGGATATTGAACTATTGGAGGTCCACCATTATAGTTAGTTGAGACGGCCCCATCTCTAGCTGTTGTGCATTTCGCAGACTCCATTGAGAAGATTGTCGATGTGAGGCATTGAAAGCATTTTTGAACCCTAGTTTTCACTATCTCTCTTACTTTTTTAAGAACAAAAAGCCCTTCCTTTAACATCAATTTGTTGTCATAAAGCTCCAGGTTAGTATGGCTGAAGTCAGTCTCTTATTTACGTGGATGAGGTTGCTCTCCCATCGATCTGAAATCTGATAACTAATTGGAGCACTTTTGTCTTAGAGCACCTAAAAAGGAAGTCCACACTTATCATAGATTTTTTGATGGAGGACTCTCCGATGCTTAAGTTAGCTAAAGTTTAAGAACAATAGAAAATAAGAAAGATGGAGAGAATGAGACTCTCTAATTCTGGAGAATGATTAGCGATAACTTACTTAAGGATCCCCTTTCTCTCCCTTTATATAGAGGGAGAGCAGTCAATCATTATCAATGAATTTAATAATGGAATCAGAGAATTTGCATCCACTTAATTGAAGATCATGGGCATTGTTATGCGTATTAAAGATAAGCGCATGATCGCGGGTGTTATGCATGATAATCCAGCCTATGTGCGCACAGTTAAAGAAAATTATCTCAAGATTTCTGACAATTCAATTGAGATAAGTTGTCGATCGAATGGATCAGCCATCGATGAAGCACCAAGGTGGGATCTCGATCAGATCTAAGATCAGTCAGATTTGCTTAGGATCATCCATCCTGAGGTCAATATATGATTGAGCTCTAGGTCAGCCCAGAATCAGACTCTAAATCAGCCTTCATTCGACACTAGGGGTCACCTCAATGGTTTAGTAACTCCAATTCTTATGGTAATATAATCCCAATATGGAGCTTCTTAGTTTCTTGGCCGTCAAACGTATTGAAGTAATAAGATACCTTCTCATCCACGGGTAGGATTGGGTCGGACTAGGTGAAAAATAGTTTACTCCCAATAGATATGAATATGGATAGACTATTATTCGATCTATATCTAAATATTCAATTTATTTGTAATAGTATTAATTTATATAGCATTTATGAATTTTAAAAAACTAAATAACCATATTAATATGCTATTAATTTGATTTACCATCCATTTAGTAATATTTTTGATTTCTTGATTATAAAATTTAATTACCTAACTTATATTTATTTTATATCTATATTTTTAGTATTTGATTTTTATTATTTTTATATAATATATATATATATTAAATAAAATAAATATAGTTATGGATATATTGATATCCGATTGATCCCTGTCAATATATTGCAGACTTTTTGTGGAACATAAGGGGATGTTTGGTAGCATGTAATCCTAACAGGATTACATGTAATTTTACAATAAGTAATTAGATTACATTGTTTGTTTCACCACTTTTCTGGGCAGTGTTGCATTACATGCAATACAGCATTACCTCAAAAAGAGATAATCTGATTGCTTAGGAAGAAGGTGGCTATGTGATTACATATAATTTTACAACCCTGTAATCTTGCAATAAGATAATTTTAGGATCAAATACCTCCATCAAATAAATTATTCTGGATCAAACCTCATATAAATCATCTCTTCCTTTTACGCTCAAACCCTGGCCATGCTCTCCAACCTTGAATCGCTGGTCACTTGTGGCCGACAAATCCTGCCGTCCGAAGCTCTCTCGCTGGCAGACCCAGCATGTCTGACCATCAGGTGAGTTGTATTCTTTGCCTCACTTGAGAAGGAGATAAAAGGGGGTCTTGTTTTTTGGGGGGGTGGAAGGGGTCATGTTTTACGAACCCAGCCTCTGATATGCAGCAATCAAAGCGAGGGTTTGCGAATCCAGCCTCCAGTTAGTAGCCATTGGTGGCTGGGTTCACAAACCCATACAGATTTGTGCTTGATATTATTTTGTGCCTCATTGCTGCTAGGTTTTTGTTAAGATAAGTTAGCTTACTTTTTAGCTTCATTAGTCAAAGTATCTTGTTTGATTTTTCAGTTGTTTTGAGAAATGATTTATGGCTGGTTTCTATACATTGATTATGTTATTGAAGTTGAATGTCTGATATATATTGTGTTATTTGTTAATATTAAAATATCTCTTGTTTTGTTGTGGTGGTAGTGTGATTAAAATGGATCATTTTTCAAAGGAGTTGACTCCACAATTGGCTTCTTTATTGCAATATACACCAATCTCTATAAAACAATGATGTCATTTGCTGGTTTACTGTATGCATTCTCTATTTAGTACTTGAGTGAGAGACGTGACAAGAGAAGAAGAGTTGAAGATGGGTACGAAAGGCACATGATTAGAGAAATTAGCCTAAGATGAATTGTGTTTGATTCTAATTTGGCATAGAGAACACTCGCATGGATAGGAGAGCCTTCCATCTTTTATGTGACATATTACAAACTATCGGGAGGTTGTCGAGGACAAAGAACATGTGTGTCGAAGAGCAGGTGGCTATGTTTCTACATATATCTGCTCATCATGCTAAGAATAGAATAATTAAAAGATAATTTGTAAGAAGTGGGAAATAATTAGTAGGTAATTTACAACTATCTTAAATTCTATTCTTCTTTGTGCTGAAACATTGCTGAAAAAATCCAAGCCTGTACCTGAAAACTCAAATGACCATCAATGAAAATGGTTCAAGGTAATTATTCACGTACAAGATTTTGTTAGATGTATGCCCTAGATGCCAGATCGGCTGACACATTCCTGTACATATCTAAGGGCAAAATTATAATTTTGACTATAAATGAATAAAAGGGTTATTCTTCTATCACATTGTGTACATTGTGTCTGTGATACATCTTTTGAGTTAGTGAAAATGTTAATTCATATTTTCAAGAGTTAAAAATTTAAGGCATGAATTTACATAACTAACTCACAAACTGCTCCTGACCATAGGATCATCACGAGGATGGTGATCGATCCGGAAGGTTGGTGTACGATCGCTTCCTTAGAGTAGATGAGTCTTGAGTCTACGGTGTGGAGACACCGGAGCGAGAGTACAGATATTCGTTGAGAATGAGAGTACTGAGCGTGACCACCTCGAGCAGTCATAAGGAAGTCTACCTTCTCGTCGATGACTAGCTCGATGCTGCAGTTGTGTGTCTAGTTCTTTGATCTGAGGTGCATCGATAGTTCACCTTGAGTGTGTTATAGTTTGACTATACCATAACTCGGTCTCCTAGCCATCCGAAATT
>KE504714.1:137496-150832 GCA_000441515.1 Elaeis oleifera | reverse complement strand
TACAAATTATATTATAATTATAATAATATTATATTATATTACAATATTATGTTACATTTATGACAATAATATTATATAATATAATAATATTTTAATATATTATATTATATTATTCTCCATTATATAATATTATGTAATATCTTTATTGTCATTTTGTCATATCAAAAGTATTTTTTATTTAGTTACCAAATATATGTTAAAGTTTCAAAGTACCTTATAAATATGGTTACCAAACAATAAACAGTTTTTATAAAAATTTATTTCTAAAAGCTCTACTTCTCAAAAATTCTACTTCCAAAAACTCTACTGCTAACAGCAATCCCCAACAGGGCCTAAGTCAACCTAGTTTGGTTTTAGCTTGAGTGGGTAAGGTTTTCAACAATCATTTTGAAGTTGTATTAGCTTGTGTTTGGTAACCCTCTTCTCATTCTTTTGAGTGCTTGTTTCTTGCATCTTTGATAAACTCTGTTGTCCGTCTGCCATTTTTGGAAATCTGTGAGTGTTAATTTTTGGGCATGGAAGGGGCATGCAGACTTATTCAGATTTTTGTTATATATATATGAAGATTAAAGAATTTTTATTGCCTCCTTTATGTAACACTTGATCTTTTTGAAAATTTACAATTATGTGTATTAGTATGAGCTTCTCTTTGCTGTTTCAAAAGGTTCACTGATGACGAGATAATATTTTATTCGTGCACTATGGAAGCTTTTTGTTTTATTTTATTTTATTCTCTGAGCACATGGTGATGTTTTCAAATGAGTGCTACAACATGAACCAGTTTATGAAATCAAAATACGTAAGAGCTGATCTGGTACAATCTCTTTTGTAATCATTACATTGCAGAAGTCAAAAAGAGAATATTACTTAAAACTAAAGAGGAGGTGGAAACATCATTTTGTTACTTGTTGCATGGTATGGGTTAACAACTGGTTTCATTGGCATTTTTTCTTTGAGATTTCTCTTGTTGTCAATGCCTGTGAAATATATTCCATATTGGTGATAACATTAACATCAGCACTGGCGTTGGGCACATGTGATGCATGTAAGACAAATCATGGATGGATTTGATCTCCATCTGAGATGTAATTGATAAGTACATTGCCACTTTCTGAAACAGAGAGCAAGAACTGAACCACAAAGGGACATTTTACAAGAGAGTATTATGGATGAAGGACAGGAGTTGGCATTCCTGGAAAAGGGACTTTTGTTATAATTATAGATATGTGGTTAACCTGCACCAACTACTGAATATCAATAACTCAACTAAATGGTCTGACTCCATGACTGAAGAAGACTTTATTTATTTTGTTTGAAGGTCTCTACGAGCAACAAAGGCAGCAGTTCAGTGCATTAAGAGAGCACTGAATAGCTATCAGAACAGAACTGCAAAGCCAAGAGTTGTTTTGGCTTCTGACACACCTTCATTTATTAAGGAAATTACACCGTACCTGAATGAATTTGCAGAGGTAAATGAATATAGCTTATGGGCTCTTTTGGATTATTCTAGTCTTTTGTATGTATTTTTGAAGCTTTAGTTGATAGTTTAGGACTTAGTTCAGCATCACAATCTTAAGCCTGTTCGGATTTTTCAGTTTTGATTACCAAAACAGAAGGGCACAATGAAATTTGCTTTATTCTAAGCAGTTTACCTTTTTTGTAGAAAAGCAGGTACTTCATTTTAACTACAAGTTGTTTGAGGGGAATATTTCTAGTGGAGGCATGAACCAAAACACCAGGTCTGTGCTTGACTTTGCTGTTTTGTGCTAGAACATAGTGAGACTGTAAATAACCCAATAACCTCCCTGCTTTAGATGCTTTAATTGTAGAATTTTAAGGGTACGATGGGGAGTTTGAACGATTAATTCATTGCTTGTTATGTGGTGCATTTGATCTTTTTTTTCTTCATTTGCGTAAGTTTGTTTCTTATGTTAGATGAGCTAACCTATTGATGTGACTGCTGATGCTTTGGATACCAAAATCCAGAATCCAATCAAGCAATTAAAGGTTCCTGTGATCACTGGTTCATAGAATTGAAAAAAAAGGGGTAAAACTCATATAGAGCTTGACTCCACTTTAATGCATGCTCTTGTTTTAAATAGGGGTGTTGAATTCTCTTTGATGTAGGCCTAAATGGATATAATGAAAAGAACCATTCTGCTTGGTCTTTATCAGAAAGCAATGTATTATGCATGGCATCTTAAACTCAATCTGTTAAAAGGATGGGCTATGCTGTATATTCCCATGAAAGAGTGGAGAAGAACCCTCTAACTTATGGATGGATCAATGTCATCTGAAGCGATCTGGTGTAATAATATCAGACTGACATGAATCTAAACAACTTAGGCCCCCTTTTCTGGGTCTCTTTTGTCATGTTTATGGCATTAATCTTAGAAGTTCTGCACATTTTATGGCTAGCATGGTATCGATGCCGTGAATTTTGACTGAATTATCTATTTGAAAATATGCCTTAAATCCAAAATATTATCTATGTATTTTAAATTTTCAGCCACTAGATTTTAGAGTGAGGGATTGGGGACCGGCACCAAGATGGGTGGCGTTTGTTGATTTCTTTCTGGCATCTCGTGCCAGGCATGCTGTTGTCTCTGGAGCTCATCGTCGCGTAGGGACAACCTATGCTCAACTCATTGCAGCACTGGCCGCAGCCAACAGATACGGTACACTCGGACCTTTCTTAGCTTAATTCTTGCGCAGATAACTACCAACAGTAACCAAACTTCAAGTACTAACCATAACCAACTTTTTGAACTCCTAGGTGAGAATCCCCCAGGTTCCAGCTTCTCATTCTTCAGCAGCTTCCATAGCAATCTATTAGTAGGTGGTCTCAAGAATCAGATTGGCTGGGGCCACATCTGGAATAGATTTGCCGGTCCGTTTAGCTGTCGCCACCAACCCCACCAGTGTGCATTCACGCCACTGCTCCCACCAGCATGGTGGGATGGTGAATGGCAGAGCCCCATTCCGCGAGACATTCGGCGATTAGAGGCATACGGTGTTCAGCTAACAGATACAGGCAAGGTTGATGAGAGCAGTCTTCAAACCTTTTGTAAATCAAGGAAGATCATGTAAAACTATCCAAATCTTTGGCCAGTGCAAGAATTCCAAGTGTGCCTGATCAATTCGAACACACGTCATGGTAATGCTGCTTCAGATGGCGCTTGAAATGGCGGTATATGCATGGACAACCACTTGCGGTAATCTGCTCTCGGGGTTTAGTTGAATTCCAATAGACCATCCTAGTTTAGGGTTAGCATTTGCTGTATTATAAACAACGTATGCCTAAGGTGGTGAGAAAGGGTGGTTCTTCCCCATTCCCATGTAACTCCATTTCTGCCTTTTCCCTGTTCCATATTGATCATAAAATCATTATTGCAACTGGTGTAACACTTCAAGGCAAATTCAGGATATTTTTTTATTAGGATATTTTTTGTAGTTTTATTATGTATGTTTATATGGTTTAATGGTTCTCCATCACTTCATTGTCCAATTTATTATGATCATCATTGTCATCGTCAACATCATTTTAGTTTAATGTTATTAGTCTGGTGAAGCATTTGGGATTTGTTTACCCTAAATCCCGGTGGGTTAATTCCCTAAAACCAATGCACGTTCAGCTTGGACCGTATCATTGTTGGCTCAGTTCTACCATGGCTAATGCAATCCTCATGGTTATCCCTCTTTTCAGAAGGGGTGATTGATGCCCGTCCTTTTCATTGGCCGTTAAAATATTTCATTTTTGTTTATTGAAAATTTTATTTTCAGTCTTCGGTTTTGGACAATCATTTTTTGCCAAATTCATGATGGTATAAACATAGTTATTAAATCCATCTCGGTCCAGCCAATAGAACCAGAAATCCAGTGATTCGGCCATGAGAGCGGGCCGGTTATTTAATTGAACCGCTGATGTTTAAAATTCAATCAAATCCGTATGAACCGATCGGTTGGATTGTGAATCGCGTAATCTGGCGTAACTCGATTGAGCTAACAAACCGTTTAAAGTTTAAACTTTAAAGTCTTGAAGAAAGTCGGGATGGGTGATTTAACCTTTAGAAATTTATTGTTCATTCATTGTCCCTTCGACTTCTCAAGTTCAAGATCCTGTCTTCTCTTTGGTGATCAAATCGGCGGCGGCGAAGGAGAATCGAGCAACCGACAGTGGTGGAGACTGAGGACGAGCTGATGAGGACGACAGGAGCTTCTTTCTTCGGTGAGTAATCGCTAACCTTTTTTTTTTTGTGTCACAGTGAAGCATCACTTTTCCAAGCCCAATTGCTGCTTATGACTCGTGACCGTAAATTTGACTCCGTCGGACCATGAGAAAAATATTTTTTTGATAGGAGTGGGAGAAGATGTTGATGGCTTGATGCTGTTGTTTTACCTTCTACTTATAAATTATCGCTCAATTTAATTTCTTTGTAGATTATCAAAATGACTTCTGTTGAGGAGAGTATGCCATCCATGAGTGATTTAGGTAATACTTCATCCTCTCAAATAAATGGGATTAGAGGTAAAAGTGATCATGCATGGAATCATTGTAGAGAAGCTCCTAAACTTAGTGGTAATACCAATCCATTTAGTGCAAGGCATAAGGAACATGAGGAACAAGTATATTATAGGCAATTAGGTGAAGATAATGACATACAAGAAATTCCTCCCTCATCAAACAAGTCTACAGATAATGCAAAAGTAAAATATAGAAGGTGAAAAGAAAACAATCAGAATAATTAAAATTATTTCATACCAAAAATAACTCCTGGTGCTCAACCAACTATAAAAAGCTTGCTGCAAAATAAAGAAGCAGTTGAAAGGTGTGACTTATAGTGGCAAAATGGATGATAGATGCATCTGTGCCATTTAATGCTGTCAACTCTATGTATTATCAATGCATGATAGATGCCAAGCTAGTATGGGGCCTGATTACAAAGCTCCAAATTTTCATTCTATTCATGGTTATTTGTTAATCAAGAATGTTGATGAGGTGAAAAATATGTTGAAAGCTTTTATACCACATGGACGAAACTATGATGCACAGTCATGGCTGATGGATGGACAGATCAGTGTAGAAAAACTTTGGTTAATTTTTAGTTTATTATCCTAGAGGGACCGTATTTTTGAAGAGCGTGGATACTTCAGATACCTCAAAGATAACTAATATGCTATACAAGTTGTTCAAAGAAATTGTCATATCCGTTGGTTCTAAAAATATGCTATACAAGTTGACTAATAATGCTGCAAATTATTTTGCTGCCGGTAAGAAGTTGGAGCAAGACTTTCCTATACTTTTTTGGTCACCTTATACTGCTCATTGTCTTAATCTCATCATGTAAGATATTGGCAAGTTAGTTTCAGTTAAGAACACTGCAGCCCATGCTGTAAATATCACAAAATATATTTATAACCATTATTATCCTTTATATTTGATGAGAAAATTTATTGATAGAAGGAGATAATTTGTCCGGCACCCACACGTTTTGCTATCAATTTTATTGCTTTACAAAGCATATTGGGCCACAAAGATGCATTAAGAGTAATGGTGACTTCTAAAGAGTGGATAACTTCAGCTTATGCTAAGGATAGTAAAGAAAAAGACTCGCTGATGATGTGCTTAATTTTCTTTTGGAATGAATATCTAAAAGTAATCATAGGCAATTTTATGAATATAATTTTAAAACTTTTCAAAATTTAATACAGTGGTTGATATTTAGTTCAATCAAATTAATCTAGCATATATTAGATCTGATCTAAAACTACCTATCATAGATCGTATGATATAAAAATATATGCATAATCTGATATAAAAATTATAGATGATATCTATAAACAAGATCAAAACTACTAAGAAGTTCAAGATCGAATCTCGATACCTAAGCATGGGTTGATATTCATCGCAGTTGATTTCTGTGGATTTGTTAATTGCTCCTAGCCACACAGATATCCAACCTCCATAGGTATCCATATGAAATTTTTATCCAATCAGACGTTCGACGATCGACGATCTCTCCGGGATGCTAGCTCCTTTGCAGAGATCTGCTTCTAATAGCTAATCGAACTCCTTCGTCAGATCACTCGGACTCTTCTGGAGGATGAAGAAAGGATTTATAGAGGAAGAAGTGGTAGAGAGAAATTTAGAGAACACAATTTCTCTCTTCCCAAGATCCCACGCCAAGATCCAACCCTAAATGAAATTCTAGGGTTCTCACACAAGAAACCTCACACCTCAGAACAAGCTCACACCCCACTAGAATTTTTGCACTCCTTTTGTTCAGTGGAAAAGGATATTTTGCATGCGCAAAAGCTGCCTTCTCAAGGTTGGCATCCATAAGTGGTTGAGGGAATTCAAATTCAACTAAAGATATAAGGCTTTATCTTACTACTTTCAAAGTTGAATTCAAATCAAATTTGAATTCAATTTTGAACCAAACTTTATCCAAACCATATCCCAACTATTTGGGCATTTGAGGAGGGTGAGAAACTTCAATTTTGCATGGCAAAGCATCACACAAATTCAAAATTTGCATGAAGACAAGAGGGGTGTGAAGATGGGTAAGGTGCAAAGGAGAAAGTCCAATTCAATTGGAATCTTGAGTTAATGCAATTTGATCTTAATCCAAATCCTATTTGGTTAGATGTAAAAGATGAGTGAACCTAATCTAATTAGGCACCTAATTACTTTAATTAAATCCTAATCAAATAAGAAATTAATAGAGCCAAGTCCTGATTAAATCAGGAATTAATCTCACTTAGTGATTAGGTCATCTTATAACCTAATTGGGTCAAACCTAATCGAAACCAATTCAAAGACTTGATTCGAACCTCAATGCTCAATTAAATTAAGCTAATTAGCAATCTAATTACTAATTAATCTTTCTATAATTTAATAATTATTTATCGTAACTTTGCATAAGGTTAATCATCAATCATATTGACGATTGTACTCTATAACGATTCATAATCGTTGATCCACTATCTAATCAGACAGAAATCTCTATTATGTGTGTGACTCAATAGGTTTGAATACTAAGTCGATAGTATAGAAACTAATTTCTATACTAATCGAAGTGACTATCCAGCAATGATACCCAACGTCCGGATAGGTCGAATTATTGCAAAGTAATATTCAAAAATCTTGGCATATGGTTACTGTATAATTCATCCTTTTGACTCTCAATGCTCAGGATGATCTCAGAATTTAAACTGTCAACTCTTAATCAATTCATCCATATTATATTTCAACTTTATAAATCCTGTGACTCTTCACATAGATTATCCTGCTCAAGATTTTACTTAATTGAAAACACAGCAAAGCATTATCTTCAAAATTTGGAACGGTTAATTTCATCTGGACTCATACACAGACTTCACAAGTACTTGACTGTATCTAAAAATCATTCGTCACTGTATTAGAAATACAGATAGTCTAGTACTAAAGCACAGTGTTATGCTTGAAAGTCACCATGATGATCTCAGATCAGAGGGACACACTTATACCCATATCCTTCGCGAGCTACTCTTGACAGTAGAGTGCTCCATAGTTGGATCAAGTTCAATGTAAATGTACTTCTACATTTCATCTGCATGCTATATCAGTGTCTTCACACTCTTTGATTACGAAGACAATCAACCTATATGACACACAACGATCTATACTTGATAAACATTATCATCCTTATTAATAATGTATTATTTAGTCACGAACAAGTTTAAGAACTATTCGAGAAATCCTCCTTTATCAATTGAAAATAGTTCTAAGGACTTCATCATAATATAAGAGTCTTAAAAGGAAGATGCACAAATTATAATGATTAACTACCAAATAACTTTATTAATTTATAATTTATATATAATTTACATATAAAAAGCACAATCGTCTACGGTTAGATAATTGGCTTTAGGACGTAATTCCTAACATGTGCAACCATTGTTAAACTAACAGAGCCTTTAATTCGAGTTTTAAGGATTGTTGACAGTGATGATAGACCTTCAATAGGCTATTTGTATCATGCTATGCATCAAGCTAAAGATGAAATGATCAAGAGATTTAGAAACAGAAAGGTTATAGTTGAATATTATTTGAAGATAATTGATTCTCGATGGAATTTGCAATTACACTAAAATCTTCATGCAGCTGGGTTTTGGTTGAATCTTTATTTTCAATATGACTCAAAAATTATGGATAAACATCTTTGTAGTATTTTTGGACTCTTAGATGTCATAGAGAGGTATTCATTTGGTAATTCAACCTTGCAGAAAAACTTGACTAATGAAATAAGATTATTTAGAAATATAGAGGATGACTTTGGATGCTTATCAGCTATATATGATCGAAGTCGCTTGGTTTCACGTAAATTTATTCCTTATTTATGTCCTTATGCTTTCATTGATTTAAAATTTTTTCAATTGCATTCTATTTTAACAAATACAATATTTTGTATCTAGATGAATGGTGGGTCACCTATGGAAGTTGTGCATCTAATTTGCAAAAGTTAGCTATTCATATTTTAAACCAAACCTGAAGTATGTCTGGGTGCGAGAGAAATTGGAGCATCTTTGAACATATTCATTCTAAAAAGAGAAATAGGTTAGAGCACCAAAGACTTAATGATCTAGTATTTGTGCACTACAATTTGAGACTACAACAAAGGTAATTTTATTATGAATGATATTCAATTACTTTTATTTATTTCTTATTATTTAATTTTAACTAATAAATATTAAATACAGATTTATTTCAAGGGTCACAACTATGATCCTATTGACTTTGAATTGTTTGGTGATAATGATATATGGGTATCAGTTGATATGCTATCGGAGTTAACTAGTGAGGAATTGATAATTTTTTGCCGTAAATTGACATCATGTTCTATTCAAGAAAATGATAATAATGGTGAGCGAATTATTTTATTGTGTAGTTTGCCAATAAAATATTATTACAATTTCATGACGTATGATTTTTTTTTTAATTTTTGTTAAATTTGTAACTTTGTAGATATATTGAACTTGTAAGATTTGGATGGTGATGATGGTGAAAATGATGGAAATGATGTCCATAGGAGAGAAGATGGAGGAGATGAGACATTGCAAGTCGAAGAGATGAGAACATTGCAAGTCGAGAAGATATTTTTGCAAATATTGACATAAATTTCCGTCCATTAACTTGAATTTTTGTGTTGTGTACTTGTTTATCACTTTAATTTTTTTCAAAAGATATTGAAGTGAAATATCGTATATTATTGTGTACTTATTTATTAAAACTTTTCATCTTGCTAGCAGATGTGGATGGTTATATTTTAAACTATTAGTTATTATGAATTTATAACTTTATGCCATTAAATCTTTATATTCATGAATATTTAAATCTAGTTATCTGTATTTATGGGATTATAGTTATGTTTCATTTATATTTTGATACTTGTAGCATTAGAATATATATTATCAGGATTATTATTGTATTTTTAGATATAAATAGATTATTAAATTTTATATTTTATGCTTTATGCATTGACCTGTCGATTCAACCATTGACCCGACGGTTGGACCGTTGACCCACTGATCCAATGTCTTGTTCGAGTCAAGGCCCGGACCGTATTTAATAACTTTAGGTATAAATATTTTTATGTATGCATGAAGCTGAAACCGTGTACAAAAATGGATGTGTTTGAGAGAACCTTAACCGTGTAGGAAAGGATACCACTAAGGGATGATGATCGACCTGAAAGAATTGGCGGTATTTTACCTAAAAAAAAAGTTTGGCTATAAACCAATCGTTCAACAATCCTCAAATAGCAGCCATAAAAATAAACCAATCTGTTGGACCCAAGGAATCATTGTTACCGTTATAACGATGAAGCTAACTCTTTCTTGAGTTTAACACCAAATGATTTATTTGAAATAACATAATAATAGTTGCAACGCCAATCACTAATCATCACAAACAGAAAGTAATGGAGAACAATGTCAAAATAACTTTAGCATTTGCTTAAGTTCTATTTCATCAAGTCAATTTTGGATATTTAATTGAAAAATATAATTCATGTAAACGAACAATGAAGAAATCAAGCAATAACCATTGCCTCTTCTTACAAAGATGCATC
The DNA here is from genome assembly GCA_000441515.1 of Elaeis oleifera. Taxonomy (NCBI): domain Eukaryota; kingdom Viridiplantae; phylum Streptophyta; class Magnoliopsida; order Arecales; family Arecaceae; genus Elaeis; species Elaeis oleifera. The sequence continues at coordinate 140,720 of KE504714.1, read as the reverse complement.
GGAATCATCATTTATATTTTGCATTACAAACACGTACTAAAGTTTGATTTCTCAAGCTGAAGCTAGATTCCTCAATTACCATTCCAAGCAAAACTGCCAAAAAAAAAAGAGAAAAAGGCAGAGGAATGTGCCAGGAAAAGAGCAAACACACGACAGGAAAAATCTGGCGGCTCTATTTGTAAAGGTAGGGGCATTCTGGGAACTACGGAAGCCCCTTTCGGGAAGCAAGAAAGAATTCTTCTACGTTCCAATTTGGCCCTCACGACGGCACGACCCGCACCCCCTCTCTCTCGTTCTTTTCTCCAAAACTCCACCAAAATCCAAATCCCAATCCGTCCCCATTTCCCTCCCTCTTTCCCCTGACCGACTGTTTCGTATCCCATGGGGAGAGTTTTTGAATCCAAGAGCACGATCGGAAATAAACCCTGATTCTGGAGCGATTCTTTGACGGAGTCGAGGTGGGAGGGAATGCGTCGATTGGAGGGGAGCTCGTGCTTCTTGATTTTGGACACTCTCTGCCCTCGGCCATTGCATTTTGGTTAGAAGGCCAGATTTTTATTGAGATTTCTATGCTTGCTTCCTCCTGGAATCGGTCTTTTGCCTTTTTTTCCCCTCGAAAAATTGATTTTTTCTTATTTTAACGTAAAATGGAGCTCCGTGGTATTGGATTAGATGTTCTCGTCTTAAATTCGAGCTTTTAAGGTTTTCTATGAATTCATATTGCCTGCATTGGTTCTTTCTCTTCGTTTTAGTGGAAAACTTCGTTTCTTATCGTTCATTTCGTTTCAGTATAATTTCTTGATATAGGTAGATCGTAGTTTTATTTTTTCTTATGCTTTCATCGTTTGATATCTTGGTTTTATGTCTTCTGGGACAATGTTTTCGGTGGTCGTTTAGCCCTAGTTAGAAGTGATCTGATAACCAGAATGAAAAGGATGTCAGAGAGATGTTTTCATTTATCTGATGACCAAAAGAGGGAATTGCTTTTACGATTGGATCGATTAAATTCACTTTTGATGGAGATGCTTCATGATTTTCATCTGATTTTCTGATGATCAAGTTGAGAATGGTTACAGCTAGTATTTATTGGATCATGTTTTTGCCTTGCATGACAAGTTGCGTTTACGGCGGGCAATCATTAAAGCTTCCATTTTCTTCTTCCTAAACTCTCTCCATCTCTTGAGGCTTCTCTTTTCAACAAGCACAGTTCCTGACTTCCCATTCAGACTGCCAACTCATCTTGTGTGAGTTTAAAAGGGAAGACATAGAATAAGCTGCAATGCAGCATGTTCTTGGAGTGTTAATTCGTGTTGGCTTTCTTTCTGTGAAAACTGGAATTCTTATTATTACAAAATTTTTCAATCCTTTGTGATCCCACTAAAGGAGAAGAATGGCATGAACCTGTTTATTGACTTTATTGTAGTCTTGTATCCAACCTTACTTCCCACCAACAAGCTTTGACATAGTTACCATTTTAATTGACACAACACTTCTAGCTTCCCTTGACACATCAGTCTAAATATATTTGTGCTAATGGCTGACTAAATTTCTGATATGGTTGTGCTGTTCTGCTTTGACTTGAATCTACTATTAGTCAGATAAGATAGGAATTGGTCAGATTATGTTGAAAGGATTAGAAAACCTGTACTTTAGGATGACTTTATGGCTTCTATTTCATGTGTGGTTTTTATAGGGCAGGCACAAACTTCAGTTTTCTTGGATCTTTGTAAATCATTTTTCCAATACTCTCTCGGTTATATTAATGATGTTGGATACAGGATTGAATACTTCTATTAATCTAATATGTTAGTTGTTCTTTTTTGAAAATTCAACTATTTCTGTCTGCTTCTTAAAATGCCAAAGTAATATTCCTGACATTTCTTGTATTCTCTTTGTAGGTTGTCGATGCTTTTGACTTCGTAGATTCCTAAAACAGAAGCAATGAGTGGCACATTTAATGGGCACATTTTAGTTGACAAGCTTGCTAAACTTAATAATTCACAGCAGAGCATAGAGAGTATCCTTTCAACTGTGTCAAAATAGACTCAATTAGGTGATTAACATAAAATATTTTGTTGATGTCTTGAATGTAGTCTATTTTATGGCTGTTGGGCCTGCAAAATCTTAGCATCCATTTCATAAACATGAAAATAAAAGGAAAAGAAGATTTTGCAAAATGAGTTTGCCAAGAGTCCTAAAACCACATTTGATTCTGTAGCAATTGATCTACTAATCTGAGACCTAGTACCTCTTCAGCATGTAAAAAATAGTGTCACCAGTGTGGATAAATTATAGCCTTGAAATTCTGGTTTTATATACATCAAGAATGTTTACATTAAGTATTTCCACATTGTCCATTTAGTGTCAACTGGGTAAAGTGGGCTAGAAGATTTTCTTTGCATGTTGTTTTGTTTGTTAAAGGTTCATCCAGAGAATGTCTGTCACGCCAATAGGTTGAGACTCACCACCCTTGTCTTTTATCTCATGGCTAGGGCTGTTAGCAGGTATGCAGGGAGATGGTTTGGAGTTAATATTTTGGTCAAAATTTACTTAGGAGAATGCTGAAATAAAAACTTGTCATGTCTAGCTTGTACAGGATACACTTTTATAATGCTTTCATATTGAGTACACTTAATAGAGCCCTTTATCTTTTACCTCATGCTAGGGCTGTTAGCGAGCATATGAGATGATGCTTTATGTTAATATTTTGATTTTTTGTCAAAATTTTCATGGGAGTTACAATAGAAACTTTTCATCTGTAGTTTGCGGGGAATCGACTTTTGTAATGCTTTCATAATCCACTCACTTGGTGGACTATAATCCAGGAACAATTGCTTTTATTATACAACCATATCCAAGGCAGAACTGATAACTAGAATCATGGTTTAATTATGATTTAAATACTGAGAAGAAAATGCATGATTTGGTAGTTTGTCTTGGGAACAAAACTAAGCAGTCTTGCAAGTTTCTGATATCTGACCTCCCATGTGTTATGGAACTGGGATATCTAGCTTCCATTTTGACAATTTTCAACTTCCATAAATGTCCTTGAGCTTCTTTCGCACCCAAACTTTCTCTGCCCACTTGCAACTCCAACCCAACACCTTCTATCTCTCATTTAGAAATTTACTAATTGTTGCATAATTCTTACTTCTTGGAGAAAATTGCTGACTTCATTTACTTTATTAGCATCATATAAATATTTACAAGGGCAAGTTTTCTTT
>KE504714.1:126791-137365 GCA_000441515.1 Elaeis oleifera | reverse complement strand
GAGGGGGGGATAGAACTTTCAAGTGATATGCACAGGAATTGTAACATCTATTATGTTCATTGGATGAAACTCTGCATGTTTTGGAACAACGATGGCTTGGGTCGGTACATTGCTTCCATATACACGTCTTTTTTGACAAACAATTCCTTTCATCTTAAGCTTTTTTCCTAGAAAGGTCTTTTGTTGATTGTATGGATGGAGATGCATGGGTCTTCAAGCAGAGTATGGACTATGGAGGGGAAGAAGCTGCTGGGCCTTCTGAATTTGAAAGTCAGTGTGAGGAGAAGGGAAAGAAGAATTTGTTTCTAGGAAAGTGGAAGACAAAGGGAAAAGGTATGGGGTTTAACAGTTGAGGAATCACATGAAGAGAAAAGATGAAAAGGAGGCATCAGGGACCAGGATCAGGGAAATAGTGTGCCAAGAATTGGGGAAGTGGAGGTATGGGGTTCAAGGACTGGGGAACTAGCAAGAGGGCTGGCAGTGGCCAAGCACGAGGGAAGGTTGGCAAAGGGCATGGTTGATGATTTCACTTAGGTAATCATATCAGCCCAATTTGCTCTCATGCTTCCAACTTTCTTCGCCCAAATATCCAAATATAGGGCTTGGAAAGGGTGTAGGAAGGTTATGTTTGCTTCCTAGCTCCCATTTTGCACGTTTATCTAGGTTGTGAAATGAATGTGCTGTTCATAAGTTGGTTTGTTCAGCTCAAAGTTTAGCTCCACTTTGGCTCACTGGATTGGTAAATGTGCTAAAAAATGAGTTTTGATCTCAAAAATAAACAAGCTGAAAAGAACTATAGACAGCTTGTCTATGTTTGGCTCATGGTACACCGTACTAGTTGGCACCAATGCCTACCAGAACATATAGTACCATACTGATACTGAACCGGTAATGTGGTATGAGATGTGTACCGAGTGCTAATGTGCCAAACCAACCCCTGCATGAGGCGTACAGACTACAGACGTTGTACGAAGATGTTGCTGCTATGGGGTCTGGTGTTGAGATAGAGAACCTTGGTTTGGCTTGATATAGTTCGGAATATAAGTAGTTAATTAATAATTTTTTTATACTAGTGTTAAGCTCATGAATATGTGTCTAAAATTTAGTATGGAGTACTAAGGATAGCTTTGATCTCCAATATAAGTTTATATTATTTTAAAAATTTGACATTCTGAAGGTTTCAGGTGCATTCAACTTATTTCTTATCCTTTCGTTTGTATGCATCTATTAAAAATGAGAACAGTCATAATGAAGGATATATATGAGTCAATAGTCACAATTTAATAGCTCACATCAATTCCTCTATCTTAAAGCTCGCCGAAGCCCTACCTTTCTCTCCCAACTTGATCAGCTCCACATCTCTTCTTTGGTTTCCACCTCTTCCAAATAATAAACCTTAAAGCTCCAAATACCCAGAGTACTGAGATCTGATTACCACAAATGCTTGGGGTTAGAGCTCCTAAGTTCATCTTCTCGCCTCCCTCTCCTCCTTCCTTAGCATAGTGATGGGTCAAAATTATTCCCCTCTGACATTGAGTAAGATCGATGCCAATGACAATGAAGACTAAGATCTGGCCATCAATCTATCTGGCTGTCGATCTTAAGATTTTGGTAGGGCCTCGAGCACAACCTGATATAAAAGTCCTAGACTCACTTTCTCTGATTGCCGATGACCCCTTTCTCAACCTCCATCAATGTGCTTGGTCAAATCAAGCTCAAGCTAGCTTGATAAAAATGAGCCAACTTGTGCTGGGCCATTTTAGTTTGTGATGAGCCCGAGCTGGATTCAGCTCACTTATGTTCAGCTTATTTGATGAGACTCTATAAGAGCAATAGATACAAAGGAATAAAGAATCATATCTAGTGCAACATGTGGATAAATGGTTGAGTTGAATCTCTGAAACAGAGAGCTTTGAAAATGTTAATTTTGTAGGACTGAATGAGTTGCCAATATTATGGACATGGAAAATCATGGGATTTGGATTCTTAGTTTAGTTGCTTAGGTTTTTGAAATATAGGAAAATGCTAAATGGGATGCAGTACAAATTTATTACCAATATATAATAAATTATAACGAAACAATAATGGTACTAAACCCGATGCCCTATATGCTAGGAAGTTATCATAGATGGATAAAAATAATTCTTGGTAACTTCTGATATTCAACAGCCAGTTGAATTATCCTATGTTGTTAACTGCCATGATCTTTTTAATTTTCTTTTTCTCTTTTCTTTAAATGGAGCTTTCATGGAAAGTTATAGAGAAAAGCAATTTCTACATTTTTTTTAATATTGACATCATGAACGTATGATTTGACAATGTAGATATCTACTAGAATACATTTCAGTTTTTGAATGTTATGAAGCAGTGAGAAGCAGTAGCTAGCATAATCAAGTCAATAGTTGGGAGTGTTTGCAGTGGTGCTTATAATTATAAGGGAATGACTGAAGATGATCCTCTTGTTATCGTTGGAATTTAATAAGAAAAGAATACTAGAACTTTTAATATCATAGACATTATATTGTCGAAAATTGCTTGGGTATTGGTAGGGCTGTAGGGGTATTAGAGATCAGGCCTCATGGCTGGCTATATTGCTGTATCTGAGGACCCCAGATTCAGGGTCGTTACTAGACTTTCGGGTTGCTTTCTCATAGCTGTTTGTCTCTTCATTGTGCTCTCTTAATGGGCAACATGGAATTTCCTATTGAGATTTCTAGTTGTCAGTTGATTGCAGCTTTTCATTCATAATGTACTTAAATTTCTTTTAGAGAAATCGGGTGACTACACACCTGCTGTTAAAGGGGAATTATCTCTTAGTGCTGTATATGTTTCATAATAGAAAGGATGACCTATGCTGCCCTTGTCAATGTAATTAATTTTCTGCATAAATTCAAGTTCACATAGAACATCGTAGGACTGCAGCTGCATTAGATCAATGACTCGGCATTATAAAGGCGACTTGATGCTATATACTATATGTAACCATTGCTACCTCAATATTCATCGCTAAGGCTTCCTATATAGAGAAATGAGCTACTGTTTTTCATGAGGTTCTATAGAAGTGCAGATTTTGTTGAGTCGTAGTCTACTCTCAAGTGTTCTTATCAGGTCATGTTGTCAGATAAACATGAATAATTAATATTATGTATTACACTGAACCAGGATTGGAGAGAACCTGTTAAATTTCGTTAATAGTTGTTTCAAGAAAACAAGTTCTATCAGCCTGTGTGAGATCATGCACTTCTTTTTCGTGCATGATAGGGAGGGATAACCCACCCAGGAGATCATGCAATTATATATCACTGTAGTGTGCCACAAAGGTGGGCTGAAAATCTTAATTTTGCATCCTTCCCCTCCATACGTTTGATTTTTTTTTTTACGATGATGATAAACTTTTAATGCTTTTGACCAAGCAGAATCATATTATTGAATTTTGCAGCATTCCCTATGGCAAATTCGTATAAAAACTATTTATTTGAAGCACATGTAACTGTAAGGCTAATCATTGTTATGGACTTGTATCACTTTGCAACAATTGCTATTAGATATCATTAAATTAACTGTACCTCCTAGCAAATCAAGCCAAGCATGTTGCATTTTCTTATCCTTGTGTATTCTCAGAATCAGTGTGTTACCTTCCTTTAGTTTTCATCTCTCGGAGATGGCTTGGAAAATACATGATCTGACATCCTTAACACAATGAAGCTCTGTCACATTGGTGTATATTTCATCGGAATAAAGCAAGTCAAGTGGTAGAAATATGGAACAAACAATTTCATTCCACACCACCGGAAAAACAGGTCTCTTTCCTATATCTTGCGAATGATATATTGCAGAATAGCAGACGAAAGGGTTTGGAATTTGTTACTGAATTTTGGAAGGTTCTCCCGGATGCACTTAATAATGTACTTGAGAATGGAGATGAGTTTGGGAGAAATGCTGTCCTAAGACTGGTATGTACAATAAAGTTGAACACCTGTTCCTGATGTAGTTTCTTTCTTGATTCATACCTGAGTACTTGAATTTCCTGACAATATGCATGCTCGCTCCTGAGTCCCTGACCCTTCTGTACTCCTATCAAGATATTTGTCACATACTGAAAATATAAACATGGATGTACATGAATCCGTATTCTTGTTCATAGTCTACTTATGCTGACTTTGGTGGCACTTGCATACAATGCTTGCAAGAGAATACTGAAATTCATAAACTGACTGGAAGAGCTCTCCATCTTCAAAACTTCAGGGAGAAGAGCCTACATTCTCTAGTGGAAAAACCTCCTTTCCCCTCTCATAAGTCTTCTTTAGGTGAATGAAATAACATGCTCTTACCATGGAATCATTTTTGCATTTCTGACCATTATATTCTGAACCAGTTCCTGGTTTCCAGCTCTGGTACATGCTTAAACAGGTTCAGTTATGTTAATGAATGACTAAACTTACCCACTCTTACTTCAAGACCCTCATCTTATACTCATATATCAAATCTGAACGCAAAACCATGGATTATGGAACGCATCTATTATCAGCACATTTATTTTCTGGCAGCATTCTTTTTGTAGGTGTAATTTCTCTGCATAATTTTTGCTTTTATTAGCTTCTTGCAAAGTTTAGCATACTGTGCCAAACCAGGCAGTACAGGGTATGCCATACCATACCGGTTTGGCAATGGTATGCGCTACAGTGGGTGTACCAATATTTAGTATGCCAAATTGGTCCCATACCGACATAGTTATGGTTGGCACTGGTATGGGGCCTGGTACTGAGACGGTGAACTTTAGCTTCTTGCATTTATGATTGTTGTACCCATGTAAAGAATGATAACAGTTTCTGGTGATGTGTCTATGCAATGGAGAACAGAGAATTTGTGATATATGCTGAGATTAGTGCTATGTTTGTGCAGACTGGTCTCTTAACATGCAAATTTTCGGCAAAAAAGAATGCACACACATGAAAATCAGTAGATTCAAGCATGTAGAAACCGAGAAAAGGTCCTTTAGCTGTCTGCGTAAAAGCATTAAACAAATTTCTTCTTAGTTGCATAAGAATAGTTATGTAATCATTTAGAAAATCGAAACATCATCAAGGATTTGAGTAAAAGAAGATCTAAATAAGCAGCAGTCATGCGCTCATCAGTGTTCCATATAATTAGCACACTGAGCCCTAGATAAAGAGAAGAGAGAAGTAGAAGATCATTTGGCAGTAAGCTGAAGAAGATCCATGAGTAGTGAGGGAGAACAAGATTCTGTTAAAGGGGAGAAAAATGAACTTGAAGGTCTAACCATGACATGAAAGAGGGAGTGCACCTCTGCCAAGCCTCATGTCTATGTGCTAGGCAAAGAAAGAATCAAAGGAAGAGGGGAAATTTGGTCTTGCTGTGGCCAAAGGAATGAAATGAAGGAATTGAGGAACAGAAGTGGTGGAACAAGAGGGAAACTTGGAGGAGTGAAGGAGAGAAAAGAGATGCATATTTGAAATATGATTCTGCGAGTTCAGAGTATGTGTAGGTAGCAGTGCATAGGGGTGGCTAGGGTTTGGATTGGTAAATTATGGCACTTTGGCATCTCTTCTTATCAGCCCTTAGTGCCCATGGTTATGTTTAGAGTCCTGGACCTCTTCTGAATATAATACATAATATGGCGGACTACATTCAACAATGTGCTTGCCATATGACACTTGATGTGGACACCCTTAATCCATCTTTATTTTTTTTTAATTATTTTTTTGAAGTTTTGGACACCCTTAATCTTGTAGGCTTATGTTCACGGATCACCTCTTTGCGGCTTAGTTTTTTAAAAGAACACAGCATAGAAGTGGTTAGCCATGGGAGTGAGCCCAACATATACACATGCCTTGCCATCATATTGCCACATCATGTAGCTCTATTATTTTTTGAATTGATTTTCTGTGCCTTGCAATAGAATAGCAGTGAAACTTGTTTGTTTAGGGTTAGTATTCAGATATATAGATGATAGAAAACAGCAAAAGAATTGTAAAACAACCATACTATCAATGAACTGGCAGAAGAATAAGATATCAATTACCCATGGCAAATTAAAGTATCAATAAACTTAAATCAACCATACTGTCAATGAATTGGCAGAAGAATAGGATATTAATTACCTATGGCAAACTAATATATTGAAGAACTTTTACAATTGTCTGCCCATTTAAATAAATTTGAGATCGCAGTCATCGTTTGGTAGTATTGCTGTTTAGTCAAGAACAGGTCATTTTTCATATTCTTTTGTACTAGCAGTAGTCTTTACATGCGGACCAACGGTTGATTCAAAAAAGCATGTGTTGAATTGCAGATCAAGTTTATATCCTAGCCTTTGCTTGTTGGAAACTAGATAACCATAAACATAATGATCAAGCTTTGTCCCAATTATTTGGGTCCAACCTTATGAATCCTCAATCCAAAAGAACTCCTATTTATGGCTGCCTCTGATATCGTCTTAAGGTTAGTGTAGTGCATCGTGATGAGCAACGATCTATCCAACCCATACTCAATTACTCATTAGTCACTTGGATGAGTCCGTGGTGTGGTGCCTCATGAGCAAAAACCCTAGCCAATACTTGCCCACTTCTCATGACAATTGGGCTTGCTTAGGACTTGTTGTCTCCCATAACAAATATTTAGAATTCATTCTCGTCCTATTAGCAAAGTAAGGAGGATCTCTCCACCATATTTTAATATGCAACAGATATAGGTAGGTTGGCTATACCTTACGAGGATCCATACCGATTTTCCAATAGCAGTATAGTATGGTACCGTACGTGCCATTCCAAAGTGTACTGACAAAGGGAGAGCCAGAGAGGGAGGGAGAGGGAGGAGATAGAGGAAAGAAAGAGTTGGGTAGGGAGAGAGAGGCCAAGATAGAGGGAGAGAGGTCAAAAGATAGGGAGGCCGATGAGCACTGCCCTGTTTCTCCCTCTCCCTTCCTTCCCTATCCCTCACCCTCCTTACCCCCCTCTCTCTCTTTCTCTTCTTTTCTCCTCCCTCTTCCTTTCTCTCGGCACTGCTTTCATCTCTACGACACCATTGCCACCACTATCATTATTGTCATCATCTCCACCATAACCATCCCTATCACCAAGGTTCGCTATCTCAGAATCGGATCCTATACTAGTACTATCCTATTATAGTATTGGTATGTCCGGTACACTATCCAGTTTGGCATATCAAGTGTCGATCACTCTCCATATTGCATACTGGTTTAGTACCGTACAATACAGTCGGTATGCATCAGTATCAACCAGTACGTACTATAAATCTTGGTCACTAGTTATTTTCACCATCACTACCGCCGTCATTCTCCCCACTACCATTACTACTGCCACCATTACGATCATGACAGCTATTGCCGCCGCCGTACCCATTACCTCAACCACACCACCATCATCAGTTCATCACCATAGCCTCTGCTGCACCATCACAACCATTACCACAATCACTGCATCCACCGCCACTATGACTGCTGCACCACAATACTATGACCTCCACTATCCCCACCACCACTATCACCACCTTGGCCAACATCATCAAGTTTATATTTAAAATAATTAACTATACTAAACATATTATTTTTTCAAAAATAAATAAATAAAATATTTTTTCCCTAAAATAAGAAGAATGAAAGTGATGCCAAATAGCACCTTAATGTGGCATTGACTATGGAGTAGTAGTCTAGCATTTTGGATTTGCATTTTCATCCAATAACAATTCTAATCTTGTAAAGGTATCTATGCATGGCTTCATATGTTTACCTAGAGAAATTCTTAAGTTATTAAGATTTTCCTATAAGAATATATTTCCATATTCTGTAGCTGGAGTTGAACCCTAGCTTGTTTTCATCTGCTGTGAAGCTGTTGGATCAACTGTAATTCTTCTTTCCCTTCATATCATACTTTGTTCTCTGTTCAGGTTAACATATGGGAAGAACGCAAAGTTTTTGGTTCTCGGGGGCAAGTTCTCAAAGAGGAGCTTTTGGGGAGGAACTTAGAGGGTAGAAATAGAAATGAAAATTTTACTAATTACAAGTTGGTAAGAAAATCCATCAACCTTTATGTTAAATGAGTAAGCAATGTTATGGACATGCCTTCCTGCAAGGTTAAACTAATTCAATTTGTTTTGTTCTGTGGCAATATCAGAAACGACATGGTGGTGATGGTATACTGGAAAAGCTCATTTCAGATTACAAACATTTATATGATGGCCCTGTGGATGAGGAAGCTTTATTGGAAAATGCCAAACCGCTATTAGTTGTGTTGAAAAGGTGGAGAAGGAAATTGGAAGTGATTTTAAGTTAGGTAAATTAGTTTTTATAGTAATGTTGCTTCACCATGTTAGATATCATTGTTTCAAGAATGGCCATATTAATTGCATGTCTTCTTGATAGCTATTTCTCATTGGGGTCGTGATCACTAATAAGTTTTGAGCCAATATCTTAGTAATTATTAAGTTCTTTGATCTTCTTTATTATTTTTGTCTCATATTCTTTCATTGAAGTGCACACCCTGTTTCCTAAATGACATATAAAGGACTAAAAGTGTTTTTATAATTTTTCATCAAACATGCTCCTCAACTGCATCTCATTCTTCTGTTGATTGGTAAGAGAATTGTTCATTACTAATCTTGCATTTTTGAAATATCAGCTTTTATCTTCTTTCTTTTAACCCTGCTTCTTAGTAGTGTGATCTTTATTATTTACTGACTTAATATAACTCAATTGAATTAGCCTCTACTTCTCTTGACCATATGTCATTGTATTTGATACTTATTTTATTTTTATTTATTTCTGTTTGGAAATTCTTTTTTCATTGATCGATAGGGAGTCTCAGTGGATCTAGAGTCGTAAAGGAGTTAGAAGAGCAGCATAGCACACTGAGAGAATGCATAGAACAACTGAAAGCACTTGAATCATTGAGAGTAACATTAGTGTCCCATTTAGGAGAGGCAATTCATGAACAGGTGGGTCAACTAATGGTTTCATTGACTTGAGAGACTTGAACATTTTAAGATTGCATGCAGTTATTTTATTTTTATTTTATTTTTCTGTTTTAAATCCTCTTTTGGTTAAATTAAGATTTTTGGCTTGATTGACAGGAGTTCAAGATCGAACAAGTCCGTAATCAACTTAAGGTAACCTTATTTTGTTTGGTCATATCCATCTTTTCTGCTGGGCTTTCAAGGCAGTTTTATCGGTCCCAAAATTTGGTTATATGATATGTACACTTTTTATTGAGAATCAGTGTTTTCATGGATCTGCTGGTTGTGTAAATATGATTTCTACCAAGCATTAATTGCATATTTTATCAATCATGAAATCAGTAATAGCTAGACAGATAGAGGCAACTCTGTGCTCTTTATCTTGCTTTCTAAAATACATTGCTTAATGACCATGCCTAAATGTGACGTTCTTCACTTTAAATTCATGTGAAGGAATGCCAGGAATGAGATCTCTTATCAATATGGTGTTCAGATACTCATGGAGGTAGAGCCCTGGTGGCTATACTCCTATCAGGATGCTGCGCCGTCTCTAGGACATTATACTCCACCTATGCCACCTACTTTCCAGTGTTGTCTTCATTTTGATCAGGCATATTTTATTGCCATTTTATAGCAGTGCCAATTATTCAACTTATTACTTTGTCATATGGCCAACAGATCAATCTATGTGTCTATATATGCATAACCACCAAATAAGTGGATTTTATTACTAATTCTTTTAAGTTGCATTATTTAGATATCTCTTAATCACTTAGTAAATGGTAAACCTAGTTTCGATTGTTTGTTGGGTTCTTTCCTTGTTATGCTGCTATTCTCTTTATCTTGTAGCAGACTTAATGGAGGAGCGACTCTTTTCTCTCTTTCTTTTTCTATTTTTTCTCTTTCATTTCTTTTCCTTGTTTTCTTTTTCTTCTTTTTCCTTGTTCAAACTTGGTGTCATCTATTTCTGGCCAAAAGTCAAAATGGTGAAGTGTCTATAAGTGTAAATTTTTTATCCCACATCTGGCTTTTGTCGTCGGACCTGTAGGTGTTAATTTTCAGTTTAACTCCAGTTTGGCACATCCAATTACACGAAAATAGTAAAGTTGTGGCAGTTTGGCCCTAAAAGTGATCATGTTAGGAGGTTTCAGGTGTCATTTGCACCTTGCTCACTTTAAGTGAGATGTGAGTTGTAAAAATTACTTAAATGGGGACATAATGAAGAATTTCATCCGAAAAGAAAGGAGGTCATAGGAAGCAGGAAATTTGGAAGAAGAAGAAGAAGAAGAAAGGGTAAGAAGAATAGGAGTGAAGGCTATGGGTCGAGTTGGAATCTTTTGGGGAGATTTTTTTTTATTGTTTTTAGTATTAAAATTATTAGATTTTGAATGGATTTTTCTGTTCCAAAATGTTAAAGGGTGAATCAATGTGCATACAAGGCAGTAGCCTATTTTTCTGGGACCTTTTGCTCATGACTCTATCCTGAAAACCTCTCCTTTCTTTCTTTCTATCTATCCATCTTTCTTACTTCTTCTTCTTCTTCTTCTTCTTCTTCTTCTTTGTTTAGAGAGAGAGAGAGGAGG
>KE504714.1:89593-108447 GCA_000441515.1 Elaeis oleifera | reverse complement strand
AGATCTCATCAGATCTAAAAGATCCTATAAGGAAAAATACGATTTTTCCTTCTACTAGCACTGTCACCATAGAGATGGGAAGGAAGTACTCTCCTTGAAAGTAGTGCTATTGATGAGTCACACAACGTAGATTGTTCCTACCCATTGAACCTTCTTCATGGGATTTCCAATCATAAATATTGGGTTATCCCTATTGGTGACTTCTTTATGGGCTTAAGCCTATCCCCCTTGATAACTTAGATATATCCTTTTTGATAAAGCTTTAGTCAAATTATCTGTCAAATTCTTTTCTAATTTCACAAAATCAAGAGATATAACATTTCTTTTTAGTAATACTCTAATAGACTTATATCTTGCTTGTAAGTGTCTATTCATTTTCTTATTAGTATATGATTGTTTAACAAGATCTATCACAACTTTACAGTCACAAAGTACCGAGATAGTTGATAGAAGAGAAATATCTAGTAGTAAATCTCTTATCCATTCAATAGTAGTACAACATGTATCTGGAACTATTAATTTAGATTTCATTATACTTCTTGAAATAATAGTTTGTTTCTTAGAACCCCAAGATATAGCAGCCCCACCTAGCATGAATATATATCCACTAGTGGATCTAATATCTAACTTATCAGTAATTCAATTAGCATCACTATAACCTTCTAGCATATTAGGATAACCCTTATAACACAAAGAACAATCTAGAATACCTCGAAGATACTTAAGTGCTCTTTCTATAGCACTCCAATATTCTTTACTAGGATTATTGATACATCTACTAAGCCTTCCAACAGCATAGATAATATCAGATCTTGTCCTATTTGAAACATATGATAAAGATCCTATGATTTGAGAATACTTGAGTTGTGATACTGGTTCCCCTAAATTCTTCTTCAAGTATACGTTTGAATCATAAGATGTAGAAATAGGTGTAACATCATAATGTCCAAACTTCTTTAACATCTTTTCTATTGCACTAGATTGATTTAAAAAATTCTTTTAGCAGTTCTACATAATTTCATTCCTAAAGTTATGTTTGCTTCTCTCAAATCTTTCATTTCAAAGCACTTAAATAAGTATGATTTCACACAAATAACAATATCTAAAGTAGTCTCAAAAATTAAAATATCATCCACATACAGACATAGAATCACATATTCTCTACTCTGTTCTTTGCTATATATATATTTATCATGTCCATTTGTCCTAAATTCATAATCTAATATAATCGTATCAAATTTCTCATGCCATTGCTTAGGAGCTTGTTTAGCCCATATACAGATTTCACTAACCTACAGACCTTGTGCTCTTGTCCTTTAACATTAATACCTTTAGATTGTTTTATATAAATCTCTTATTTAGATCTCCATTAATGTTGAGAGGGATCTCTCACGAGTGTGGAATACGGATCTCCGCCCAAGATCCCCAATACTAGTATAGATACCACACGAGGAAGGAAGAAAAGAGATGTATAAAAACACAATCAAATATATAGATTAGCCCAAGGCTTACCTCTATAGGGCATGCAAGCTTCACTATGAAAGAAAGAATAAATACAAGAGGAGATAACACCATCTCAACTCTGTACATCATTCTCTCTCTTAATAAGAAGTACAAAAAACCTTACAAAACTCTCAGAAATCCTAAAGGAGACTCTCTACCATTCTAACCCCTCTGCTCATGCTCTAAGTCGCTACACCCTGTGTTCCACAGTCGTAGGCCCCTTAAAAAATCCTAAAATCATGTCCTATTAGGATTCCAGGTCCAAATTGCATATAAAACCACCTGATCAAGCCCGCATGCCTTTCTGGCCGTTCGATAGTGCAAAGCAGCCCATGATCGCACCCTCGTCATCAGATCGTGCGCTCCCACACGTGGACTGCGACTCCCCTCTCCTGGACCACGCGTCTTGCGCGTTTGGGCCGTGCACTGTAGGCCGCATGCACTGCGGGATGCATGTGCCAGTAGGCCGCATGCTTACAAGCTGTGTGCCCGTAGGACTGCATGCCTACGGGCCTGCACTATGGGCTTCTCCATCTTGGACTTCTCTACTATGGGTTTCTCTGTTGTGGGTCGAATTCAAGGTATCAAAATTCAAAAATCTCCACCTCAACTTGACATTTGACCTTCACATAATTTTGAAAGCTTCTGGATGATCTCGCCCCTAAGCCCTGAGGCAAATGCCTGGCTGCTCATAGATGGACAAAGATAGGAGTCGAACCAGATCCACTCGATCCCATCTCCATCATATGTTGTGATATGTTTGACCTAAGATCTACTCGAAATAGCCTCCTACGGTGAGAGGAACTTTACCCTACGATGTCGTCTGTCATCCTCTCGAGTCTCCATCTCATGCCCAATCCACTTATACCTGGAGCTCCATCTTGCTCTAAGCTCTCATTGGCTCCTGAAGCTCTATCTCGCACTGAGCTCCCTGCCAAAAGATAATATCCTCCATACCTCTTCCCCTTCAATACAATCCTGCTGTCATATAAATTTTTAAGATTCCATCATCAGCTCTTCATCTGTAGCTGCTTAAATCTAGTCTGCTCAGTGAAATTAAATTATTTTTAAAATTAGATATATATTGGATCTCACCCAACTTTCTCATTGCTTCATCATGTGTCTACAAGCTAACTGTCCTAATGCCCTTAATCGCACAGTTCGATCCATCCGACAGATGAATAGTGCTCTTACTACTTTCTAGGGAGTCAAATAGCTCTTTTTCGCAATAAATATGATGCAAATATATTGAATCTAAAATTCACTATGAGAAAAAAATAGATATCTCATCAAACATCAGAAGAACATCATCATTTCTTTGTATCACTATCTTGGATTGCTGCCACAGTAGTCCTTGTTCGATCTTCAAGCTGTGGGCAATCTCTGATTAGATGCTCCAACTCATCACATCTGTAATATCTGATCTTACTATAGTTCCATGATTTGGACCTAGACCGCCCACCTTATGATCCTCTAACTTCGTCCTCTACCACCACCTCTAGTCACCACCAAAGTAGAGTCGTCTCCTGAACTCGAAGCTGGTTCTTCTACCTAAGAACCTCATTCTGGAGAAGAACAGAAGTGACCTCATCCATCTTAATGTTACTTTTTTTCACAAAAAAGCAGTTACAAAGACTCAAAAGAAGAAAAAAGCGATGAAAGCAAGACTAATGCCCTAGTCTTCTCTCCTCAACCTTCTCATCAATGCTAAGGAGATCCATGAAAATTTTTTGAAAGTTATTGAGATACTCCTGCACGCTCTGTCCTTCACTCATTCGAAGCTAATAGAACTGCTTTCAGAGAAAAAGAGCATTGGTGAGTAACTTTACCATATACATCTCCTTAAACTTCATCCACATCATCGTCGGAGAAGTCTCGCTAGGTACATGGATCACCACATCATCCATCAAGTACAAGTGAATCGTACGCATTATTTGCATCTAGAGCCGCTTTCTCTCCTCCATAGTAGTCAACTTTTCCTCACACAAGAGAGCATCAATCAATCTTTGTTAGATGAGCACATCTTTCACCTCGCTTGTCATAGAAAAAAATTATTCTTTCCATCATACCGGTTGATCTCTATCTTGATTGAACCCATCTTCTCCATCTTTTTCAACCTCGATCAACACTGCCATAACCTGAATAACTGCGTGCTCTGATATCACTTGTTGGGAGGAATCTCTCGTGAATGTGAAATACGGATCCTCCATCCAAGATCGTAAATATTGGTATAGATACCACATGAGGAAGGAAGAAGAGAGATATACAAAGATATAATTAAATATGTGGATCAGCTCAAGGCTTACCTCTATGAGGCATGCAAGCTTCACTATGAAAGAAAGAATAAATACAAGAGGAGATCACACCATCTCAACCCCGTACATCAATCTTTCTATCAATAAGAAGCACAAAAATCCTTACAAAACTCTCAAAAATCCCAAAGAAGACTCTCTACCGCTCTAGCCCCTCTACTCATGCTCTAAGCCACTGCACCCAATGTTCCACTGCTGTAGGCCTCTTAAAAAAATCCTAAAACCATGTTTTGTTAGGATTTTAGATCCAAATCACATCCAAAACCACCTAATCAATCCCGCACGCCTTTCTGGCTGTTCGATCATACAAAACAGCCTACGATCGCACCCTCAATCGTCAAATCATGTGCTCCCACACATGGACCATGCATAGACCATGCATGGACCGCGTATAGACCATGTATGGACTGCGACTCTCTTCTCCTAGGCCTGTATGGTGGACCATGCATCTCATGCATCTGGGTCGTGCGTGCTGGGACCGCACGCTGTGGACCACATGCACTATGCATGCTGCGGGCCGTGCGTGCCTGTGGATCATGCTTATAGGCCTATGCACCTGCGGATCGTGCGCTTGTGGCCTGCACGCCTGCAGGCCTACGCCGTGGGCTTCTCCATCTTGGACTTATCTGTTGTGGGCTTTTCTACCGTAGGTTGATTTCGAGGTGCCAAAATCCAACATTAAGAAAGATTGTCTTTACATCCATTTAGTGAATGACTAAATTGTGAATAGAAGCTAATGCTAATAAAATTCTAATAGTAGTAATCCTAGCAACAGGAGAGTAAGTATTAAAGTAATCAACTCCTTTTTGAGTAAAACCTTTAGCAACTAACCTAGCTTTATACTTATCAATACTTCCATCAAGTTTAATTCTTCTTGAACACCCATTTACAACCTATTAGTTTACTTCCAAAAGGTAAATCACATAAAACCAAGTATTATTTTATATGATTGACTCATATTCATCATTGATTGCCTCTTTCCAATAAGACGCATCTAAAGAAAGCATGGCCTCCTCATAGGTTTTTGGTTCACTTTCTACTAGAAATGTAAAAAATCTTCCTCAAAATTTTTTTCTTCCTCATCCTTTTCTTTGTCTAGGTTCTAAGGAACTTTCTTATAAGGAAAACTATTAGATGGTACACAAACTTCACCCCTTAAAGTTAAAGGTTTATTAGGAATTTTAGTCTTAAAAGGAAATATATCTTCAAAACACATAGCATCTCTCGCTTCAATAATTGTATTGTTAGAATTTCACTAATTTTAGAACTTACAACTAAAAATCTATTAGCACTACTGTTTTGAGCATAATCAATAAATATTGTATCCATTATTTTGGGCCCTATTTTCTTCCTTTAAGGTTCAGTTGCTACTTTAGCTAAACACCCTCACACTTTTAAGAAATCTAACTTAGGAGTTCTCTTTTTCCATAATTTGAATGGAGTTTTAACATTATCTTGAATAGTCACTCAATTTAATATATAACAAGATGATAAGATTGCCTCTCTCCATAAATTTTTAGATGCTCTAGAATTTATTATCATAGCATTAACCATGTCCATCAAGGTTCTATTTTTCTTTCAGCTACACCATTTGATTGAGGAGAATAAGGAGGTATCACTTCGTATATTATATCATTATCTTTACAAAATTATATAAATTCATGCGAAGAATATTCTCCACCTTTATCAGACCTAAGAACTTTAATTTCTTTTTAGTTGATTTTCTACTTCGCTCTTATACACTTTAAACTTATTGAATACTTCATTCTTAGATTTAAGTAGATACACATAATAGTATCTAGAATAATTATCTATAAAATTATAAAATATTATTTCTAGCTCTAGTAGGGGTTCGATTTGAGTCACAAACATCGCTATGAATAAGTTCTAGAAGATTTGTATCCCTTTGCATAGATTTGAAAGGTTTCTTTGTTTGTTTGGCTTGTACATAAATCTGATATTTATAGTTAACATCTAACTACTTGAGATCTTGGAAGTAAGAATAAATCTATCAATGTTTTAATTTCTTAAGACTTACATGCCCCAACCTTTCATGCCACAAGGTAATAGTCTCAACATTGAAAATATTAAAAGAATTTTATTGAAATCATTTATTACATTCAACTTAAACAAACCATCACTAACGTAACCCTTACCAACAAAATATTATTTTGATAATTACAACTTCATTTGATTCCATCACTAATTTGTAACCTTGCTGAACTAAAGATGAACCACTAACTAAATTCCTTCAAATTTCAAGTACATGCCCCACACTTTCTAAAGTCAATATCTTTTCCGATGTCATTCTAAGATTGACTTGTCCAACTCCTAGCAATTGTGTGATGGAATTATTCTCCAGTGTCATACTTCCTCTACTTGAGTTCTGATAACATTTGAACAAATTTCGATTAAACATACATATATATTAGCTCCAGAATTTAACCATTAATCATTATTTTCATATGTAAAATTCACTAAAGGAGTTTTAGATTTAAATCTAATAGAAATTTTTTCATCTATCAACATATTGACTTGATCTTAGTGTCTCTTAGCCTTAGGCTTGAACTCCTCAGTCTTCTTGTAATAACAATCCTTAGCAATATGATTAGTTCTTCCACATATAAAGTATGGCTTTAGATCCTTCTTATCTTTGCCTTTGTCATTCCTAGGATTATGATTATAAGATTTAAAGTTTTCCTCGGGTGACGAAAATTCTTCTTGAACTTATTCCCCTTAGGCTTGAACTAGTTTTGGATCTAAAATTTTATTACTTTCCAAGTTAGCCTAAGCTTTTAGCTCACTATCTTGCCTTTCACTTGTCCTATGTTCTTTTCTATCCTCAGAGAATTAAAGGCTTGTACCAAGGTCAATACTCCTTGTTGATATCTAAGCTTTTTAGCAAAATTAGACCAAGAGGGTGGAAGTTTATCAATTAGATAAGAAACTTTATAATCTTCACTAAGCTTAGAACCCTTCTTTTCTACATGTCTTAATAAGTCTTGAAACTCATGAATTTGTTCATTTCTAGGCTTTCCATCCACCATTGTAAACTTATTAAAGGTTGAAGCACATGAACCTCTCTTCACCAGCATCATCTACGCCATATTCTACTTCTAAAGTTTTCCAAAGTTGTTTACTACTAGTAGTATTTCGATAGACATCATATAGACATTCAGAAAGAACACTAAGAATTCGATTATATATGGTAGTGAAAGTCAATGTCTTGTGGGCTGCACCAAGAGATTAACCCACTATTTTCATTGTCTTCTTCTATGGCTAAAATATGTTCTAAAATAGTAAGCTAATACTTCATTGTTTTTCCATCTTTAAAATTTGACCATCAAATTTATCAGGTTTTAGACTACTAGCCTCTTCTCTTGAAGCCATTAAATTAGGAATAAGAAAGGCAAAGAAATTACTGTTGAAAGTATAAACAATTAACACTTTCAATATGCAGGAACACAACAAAGTATAATATAAATTCTTTAAAAATTGAAAAGCAGAGCAAAGTAGTATTAATGCTAAAGTTACTACCAGCAAGTATCTTTCACATAAAATCACTTATACAGTTTCAAAGTTACCAATTGAAGTTATTTTCAAATATAATATTTAAACTTTCAGTTTAAGTAACCACCTAAAATGTCTAAAGTCAAATATATGGAGCTAAACAAAATAAGCTGTATAACTTATGCTAACATGAAAATTGCAACAGAAAGTTAAGTGGCTAAAACAATCAATTTAAAACTTAGTCTATGAATAATTTCAATCACTAGAGAACAAAATAGAAATTTTTTTTTAAGCATTATTAAGTAAAGAATAAATTGCACAACTAAGCTAACTTTTCTAGAAAGATGATGATTGTTCAAGCTCATTTAACTATGAATCCAAGGCTAGTTTTCAACATAATCAAAATTGCTATTGAAATAGTTTGTGCTCTTTAAAGTTTAACAACAAAAGTTCAACTAAAAGCACTATAATAATCCTAGATGCATTAAGATTACTATTCTAGCATATTACTAAAGGACATGTATGTAGTCAAAGAAAGATCACATCTTTAGTTGTAAAAAAAATAGTGTATAAATTAAACTCAACAGATTTTGCAAAAAAAAAAAATTAAGCCAAATCAAAAATCAAATTTTGAAGCAAATATCAATAAATTTAAAGGAATAAGTAAAGCTAGCTTTTTGGGAGTCACGAAGAAATCACTGTCCTAAAGATGTGATGGCCTCCCTACGTGTGGATACCAACGGCCTACCACGACTCCAAGATAAAATTTTAAAAAGCTCTCAGCATCGCCTCCTGCTATGTACACATCTATAAAGAGACTAGATAGAACAAGATCAATCTTTGTACCCTCAAAATAAAAAGTGAGAATTCTAGTATGGAGAAAGATTTTTCTTGAAAGATAGATGATTGTAATTCTTACAAAATAGCTCCTTATATAGATAATAGGAGCCTTTATTATTATTTTGTAATGATAAAATATTTATGATAGTTATAATATGTAATTAAATAAAATAAAACTGAAATCATAAATCAAATATATATATAACTAAAATTGATTAAAAAATTTAAAATTTGAATCTTAAGTTACAACAGAATAATTAGAAACTTGGTTCATCTCTCTAATTAAGTTTGATATCTGCTCAAGAAAAATCACTTCCTTTCAAATTATCTTCTTCTGACATAGATTCTAAATCTTCTAAAGAAATTAACTATCATTGTAGGTTTAGAAACTTATTTGTCTATCAGATGAATTATATGAAATATATAGAAAATATAAAATCTCGAAAGAACTCTGACAAGTTTTAAAAAAAATCTATATCCGAGATAATGGGAGGGCTATGAGGTTCACTATTTAAGACTTTCATAATTTTAAAATGGTAGATAACATATCCATTAACGATCAGATTCACCAGTTCCAAACTTAATCTAAGAGATCCATAGAGGGAGATCTATTCTTGATAAAACTTATCAAGTATTATGCTTGATAGACAAACTTTTATCTTTTTAATCTCAATTTGCACGTGACCTAAGAAGATCTCGATCTTTTCTTACTCTTAGATCTATTTTTCAATCCATTAGAATAGAGGATCAATTCAGACTTAGAGAAATTCAAGAAATTCAAGAAACTACTTAAAGCCAAGGTCAATCTTATTGAATCTCAAAACTCAAGTCTGAATCTCAAGGATAAAACTTTAAAGGTCAAAATCCAAATTTCAAACTCAAAAGCAAAAATTTTTAAGAAAAGGGTAAATACAGGCACCAAAATCAGAAGCTTAAACCTAATAGTCAAGTCTAAAAACCTAAGGAAGAAAGTGGTGAGAGGTTCTTTTTCATCTATAGTCAGGATAATTATCTCACACCTCAATGTTTCTACAGAAACAAATAGAAGGTTGTCTACAAAAATAAAGAATGTGAAGAATCAACACTAACTTAGACTTCAGATTAACATGGTCGAAGAAAAACCATCTTCCTTAAGGTCGGTTCATCTTACTCCTATCAATTTAACTTATTTAGATTCAAAATGGTAGTTAGACACAGAAGCCAACATCCATATCTATACTCATAGGTCTTGATTTTTCTCATACCAAGGATCAAGTGGAGGAAGTGTGACCATGGGTGATGAAACAACTGTCAAAGTACTAAGAAGATGAATAGTTAACCTGAAGTTTACTTTATAAAAGATTAACTCTTCAAAATGTGCAACATGTATCCGTTATTAGAAGAACTTGTTAAGTGGTTCTCTAGTTGTTCAGTTAGATTTTAAGATTGTCTTAGAGTCCAATAAAGTTGTAATTTTTAGAGAAAATATATTTATTAGAAAGACCTTTATGTCTAAGAGTCTGTTCAAATTGAATATAATTTTTATGCTAAATTTAACAAAATTTAGTTAATTTTCTACATCTCTTGTGTTAAATTCTGATTCTTATGAAACATAGCGTGGAAGATTGGGTCATATCAATCTTAGATCAACCAAGAAAATATCTTATCTTAATTTGATTTCAAAATTCAATATTGAATATAATTATAAGTGTGAAGGTTGTATTCAATCTAAACAGCCTAGAAGATCTTTCAAGTCTATAGTTTTTAGACATACTCAAACTTTTGAACTCGATCATATTAGTAATGTCTATTACTCCAATAGAGGATCAACTCATGGAGGTTGTTTATAACTTTTATTGATGACTTCTCTAAGTTTTGCTATACTTATCTTTTGAAGACCAAGGATGAAGTCCTTAATAAATTTAAGATTTACAAAGCAAAAGCTAAAAACCAATTTGAAAAAAAGATTAGAATCCTAAGATATGATTGAGGAGATGAATATACTTCAAATAAATTGATCCTATTCTACAAAGAAAATGGGATAATGTATAAAGTCACTACTCTTTATTCATCTCAATCAAATGATGTGATTGAGCAAAAGAATCGAGCCCTACTGGATATAATCAATGTTATCATTATAAGTTTGATGTATCTCAGAACTTATGAGAGGAGGCTCTTTTATTAATCTGTTATATCCTAAACAGAGTTCCACCAAAGGATATAGAGGAGACATCAATGAAGTTTGGAAAAGATATCCATCTAGACTTAGTTATTTTCGAGTTTGAAGGTGCTTGCCTAAAGTTGAAATTCCTAAACTAAAAGAATTAAAATAGGATCTAAAACTATTGATGCTATTTTGTTGGCTACTCTATTGATAGTAGCACCTATAGATTTTTTTTATATCAATTACGAAGTCCCTGCAATATCAAACAGTATCATCATTGAATCTAGAGATGCAGTATTTTTTGAAAATATCTTTTCTTTTAAAAGTTGAATTTCTAGATCAATTATTGATCGTTCATCCTCTTTAGATTTACCATCATCATCTATTCCTATTTTAGTAGAATTAACTCCTAAACTTGAGCTAAGGAGAAGTAAAAGAGCTAGAGTTAAAAAATACTTTGGTGAAGGCTAATCTTTACCTTCTTGATAGAAGATACTCCTACCAATTATCAAGAAGCCATGAACTCTTCTGATGCTCTATTCTGGAAGAAGGTAATAAATAGTAAATTGAATTCATTATTAAAATAATACTTAAATTTTCATTGATTTATCTTCTGGAAATAAACCTTTAAGGTGTTAGTGGATTTCAAAAGGAAGACGAAGACTGATAGCACAATAAAGAAATTCAAGGTGAGGCTTATTGCTTAAGATTTTGGATAATAAGTCGGTATTGATTTCTTCGATATTTATTCATTTATGATTATATTACTACTATCCAAGTCCTACTTGTATTAGCTTCCATTCATAAACTTATTATTCTATTAGTTTGATCAGGTGATCCTTTCTATGGATTTCAAATTAATGAATCAGATAATTATTTTTAACATAAATGAGTTGATAATTAATTCATTCTTCTTTGTCTTTATATTAATGATATCAAGAATTTTTTATCATATTATTTTGATATGAAAGATTTAAGTGAAGCTGATCTAATTCTTGGTATGAAGATCATTCGTACATCTGATTCCATCTGTTTATCCCAATCTCACTATCCTCAAATGATTATTAATAATTTAAATATTCAGATTATTTTTTTGTGTCTACACCTTATGATCTATCTATCCATCTCTTGAAGAATACAGAAAAATCTGTGAACCAAGAGAAGTATGCTCAAATCATTGATTCTTTAATGTATCTATCTAATCGGATTAGATCTAATATTACTTATACAATTTTCAGACTTAGTAGATATACTAGTAATCCTAGTATAGTTTATTAAACTACTTTATAGAGAGTATTCTAATATCTTAAAAGTATGATTGATTATTTTCTATATTTTATAGGTTATCTAGATGTACTTGAGGGATATAGTGATTCTAGTTAGATTTCTAACACATTAGATATTAAATCAACTTTCGGCTATGTTTGTGCCCTTAATGGGGGTGCTATTTCTTGACAATGTTTCAAACAAATTATTTTAGCTAGAAGTATACTATAAAAATAGAACTTATACCTTTGATTCTACCTATTCTGAAGCTAAATGGCTAAAATAACTTCTATCAAAGATTCTTTTAGTATTTTCTCCTATTCCTCCCATATCTATTTACTATGATTCAAGAGCTATAATAGATTTTTATAAAAAGAAGCTTGTGAATACTAAAATAAATAGACATTAAATTAAGATAAAAGTCTATAAAAAAATAAATAAAATTATTTTTGAATCATATTGCAATTCATCTTAATCTTTTCGATTGCCTTACAAAAGACTTAAACAGGACTAAAGTCCTAGAGTACTCATTAAGGGGGATGGGTTTAGTCTATAAAAGATCTTCCAACAATAAAAATTTAATCTTTGTGATGGGAGATTCCTTGAATGAAGTTCAAAATGATAATAACAAGCTGATTGGCTGATGAAGGAGCATATATGGTTTATTTGATATTGGAGTCAAAGACTCCAACCCATCCCTATAGTGATTAGTACTCATATGTGGTGCTTAGAAATACTTTATCTCTGAATAAGATTCAAGAGATATTCCTTGAGATATAACACCACACATATCTCTGGACGGCTCTCCTATGTGAGATTATCCGTATCTGACCGTAGTTAGAGACATAGATAATCTCTAGAAATTCTCATAAAATAATCAAGATATCTATATATGGCTATTAACGTGCAAACCTTCAATATGAGCTTCTATATTGTGTGTATAATAGTAAAAATCTGAGTAAAAAAATATAGTTTAAGATCTAGTTCACATTATTTTCTTCACATTAATACTATTAACACTAAATGAAATATAGTCTTAAAAGATACTTCATCTATTGCACAGTATATATACCCAGCAGAAAATTATTTCACATTATTAAAATTTTAATTTAATTATTCAAAAATTTTGAGTTTTGAAGGATATTATTGGTATTTTGGAGAAAATTGAAAAACTCAAAATTTTCTTCAACTAATTCCTAACCTTTGTTTGTTTAGTCCTGTAGAAGAAACCTTGAGAAGAGGTTTATATTAAAAATCTTCTCTTAGACTTTGCCCAAAGTTTAAGTAGTTTTGGATCAAAGTACACACACGCGTGCGCGGTCCAGTTCGGCTCGGCTTGCATGTGTGTGATAGCATCACACCTACGACGTGGCAAAGCCCACATTTTATTTATTTTTTCTCTATTTATTTTCCTTTTGTGACCATTTATTACTATTTTCCTAATTATTTGGATAATATGATTAATGTTTCTTAATGTTAATCGCATGATTAATAGCTTTTTTGTTGCCTTTCTACCCATTAGACCAATTAAAACTCTTTTAATTATTCAGACCATTGAATTAGCCTAAATAGCTAATTCTTGGACCTATAAATTAGATCATTGGTAGAAGTTGCACTACAAGAAATTAAGAAATTAGCGATAGATATTAGCGACGGTATTTTGCCATCGCTAATAATAGGTATTAGCGACGGCATTACCTACGATAATTTTATCGTCTCTAATAAGCCTTTTTGTCGACAGACTTTGACGATGGATTTGTATGCCGTTACTAAAAGTATGATCGACAACAGTAGCGACGGTGTTAGGTATTAGTGACGACTATAGCGACGAAAATTTAGACATCGCTAATACTAACCCTAAAGCTTTTCGTTGGTTTTTGACTTTTTATTTTCACTCATCTCGTCGCATTCTCCCTCTTTACCCTGCCTCCGGTCCTCTTCTTTCCCTCACCGCTGGATCCTACTTCTCTGAAACCTCGATCGCTTCCTTAAGCCCTCGATCATCGGATCTCACTTCCTTGAGCCCCTGACCGTCGGATCCTGCTTTCTCGAGCCCTCGACTATGAGCTCCCGACCGTCGCCCGCCTCGCCAAGCCCCCAGCCGCCTCCTCGAGCCCCCGACCACCTCCCTTGGCTGTCTTCGATCCTCCTCTTTCCTCCACCACCAAATCTGACTTCCTCGAGCCACTGACTGCCTCCACAAGTCCCAAATCCCCGATCCATCTCCCTCCGACCGCCTCCCCAAGCCCCCAGCCCACCTCCCCCTTCTTCCCCCCACCTTCCTCTTTCTTCCCCCGTTCTCCTGCTGCGTAGTGTTGTCTCCTACCGCGTAGCACCGCCTCCATGCCGCAGCACCATCTCCATAGCTTTGGTGAGTATTAGCGACGATGATGGTGACGGCTCCATAGCGGTCGCCAAATATCATTATTTTAATTTTAATTTTTAAATTAATATTTATAAAATTTAGTTAAATTAGATTTAATATTTAAATTAAATTAATGATACTTAATTAAATTTATTTAAATTAATTTAAATTAATAATATTTAGTTAATTTAAATTAATAATATTACTAATAATATTATTAATAATATCATTAATTTAATAATATTATTATTAATAATATTTATTTAATAATATTATTAATTTAATAATATTATTACTATTTTTATTAAAATTAATATTATTCTCAGGAGGTAGATCTACTCCGAGAATCTCTCCAATGAGAGTAGCCCTATTGCCTTTGATGGTAGGGGTTCGGCCCAATTTTGACCTACTCATCTACTTTGGTGGTGGCTGGAGCAGCTCAACGATTGAATTTTAAGCCTTAGGCCTGGCCTAAAGTATAAAATAATTTTTGGACTGGACTCAAGAAGGGTGTGGTCTGACCCAGTCCGGTCCGTTTCAGTCCTATTTGTAATTTCACTCGATATTTTAGAATCTTCAGGATAAAATTTGCCTGAATGCTATGCTGGTGTGCTCGTGCGATCTAGTCATCTGGCATATTTCAAGTCCGCATGCGCGGGATGTGCATCCCCACTGTCCCCATTTGTAATGATATCCTTTATTTAGAAACTCAGTATGTTAAAATTTAAAATATTGTATTGCATATAATGATAGATCTATTTTTTGATTAATGTACATATTCTATGATATTCATATATTTATATATTTTTATATGGATCGAAAAATTATGTACATTGATCAATTGATGGTCCACTTTAGATAATTTAAAAATTATAATTAATTTTATAGATAATTACAGTAATCAAACAGTATATTGAGGGTTTGAAAAAAATTTTGAACAGTATTTTCTTTAGTTCTCCTCACACATTTTTAGTTATATGGAGAGAACTAAGAAAAATACTGTCAAAATTTCTTTCAGCCCCTATTACGTATCATTTAATTACGGTAATTAACTTGTAAATTAATATAATTTCTGAATGAAATAGGATCTTCTGTATCTATTAGTTGATGATAAGATGCATTTATTATGTAAGCCATTTTAAGTGATAAAATATTTGGTAAGCATTTTATCTTGTATTTGTATATGCAGAATCTTTAAATAGTATGTCATGGATCGTAGTTAGATGGACTGTCGGGTAGTCAATACGATAATTTCTGCTGAATATAAGGAGGGTGTCAAGTACTTCTGTGATTATGCTTTTAAAAATGTTGCACTCTTAGTTCAAGGACAAGCTTGTTGTCTTTATAAGAAATGTATCAATAAAAATACTTGATAGGAATACAATATTTATTATTTATATAGGAGTGAATTTATGTCAAACTACAAGTATTGGTACCTGCATGAAGAGACGTGAGAGATAATTACAAGAGTTAAAAGTCAGCAGGACAGGGACACAAACAAAATCATAGACATGGTTATAAATGCGATTGATCCTATTTGATTGAGATATGAAGAACGATCCAGAAACTAACAGCGATGATTTTTATCGTATGCTGAAAGATGCTGATGAACCATTGTGGTCGGGATGTGAAACACATACTATATTATCAGCTATATCAAAGTTGTTGAATTTGAAAATCAAGTTTAATATGACGGTCAATTATTATGATAGGATAGTAGTAATAATAAAAAGATGCTATCGAAGGATAAGAAGATTGTTGGGAGCTTCTATGTTTCAAAGAAAATGGTGAAAGAGTTAGACATGGAATACGAGAAAATAGATACATCTGCCATAATGATTGTATATTTTCTACAAGGAGGACTAACTGAAGAGCTCATATGATGTATGCGGTGAAAGTCGATTTAAACCAAAGCAAGAGAATAGAAATTGAAAGCACATACCATATAAGGTTCTTCGATACTTTCTCCTCACTCCTAAGTTTTGGAGGCTCTACTTGTCCAAGAGTACTGTTGAGTAGATGAGATGGCATAAAGAAAGAATTCGCAAGTATATCGATATGATGAGTCATTCGTCGGACAGTAAGGTATGGAAGAAATTTAATGCTTGCCACTCTTTATTTGCTCAGGAATCACACAATGTCCGACTGGGTCTGTCTGCGGATGGGTTTATACCGTTTAGTCATACAGCGGTTCCTTATTCATGTTGGCCAGTCTTTATTCTCTATATAATCTACCACTTGAGATGTGCATAAAAGAACATAATATATTTTTACATTAGTCATTCCTGAATCACGACACCCTGATAGAAGCATTGATGTATATCTAAGACCTCTTGTTGATGAGCTAAAATTCTTATGGTTCGATGGCATACGTATATTTGATGTTTCAAGGAAGCAAAATTTTATAATGAAGGCTGCATTGATGTGGACCACTAGTAATTTTTCTGTTTACGAGATGCTGTCAGGATGGAGTACTTATGAGAAGCTAGCATGTCCCTATTGCATGGAGAATATAAAATTATTTCAATTTGAGCATGGTCATAAGTCCTGCTGGTTCGATTGTCATCATCAATCTCTCTGAACATCATCTTTTTCGAAAGCAATGAGACAGTTTTAGAAGGAATAAAATAGAGAAGGATGAGACACCCTCACGACTCAATGGTATGGAAGTATTCTAGAGGATATCTTAAGTGGATGAAGTTCAATTTAGCATACTATTTGACAAGCAGAAATCTAAGAGGTTCGGTAGAACTCATAACTAGGTGAAGCATAGTATCTTCTAGAAATTGCCGTACTGGTCCATCAATTTGATCCATCATAATCGTGACGTCATGCATGTTAAGAAGAATATCTTCGATAATATTTTTATATTATTATGGATGTCAAGGGCAAGACGAAGGATAATCCCAAAGTCTGAGCGGATATAAAGAACATATGCAAGCATCCTCTATTAGAGCTGGTTCAGGTGTCTTTGAAAAAATTTTGAAGCCGAAAGCAACTTACACCTTAATGAGGGAGCAGTTGAAGGACGTATGTGAATGGTACAAAAATCTTAAATTTTTAAATGGTTATTCAAGTAATCTAGCTCGATACGTCAATATCAAAGATTGCAGGTTGTATGGGCTAAAGTGTAATGACTGCCATATCTTCATGCAATGATTATTTTCATTGGTTTGGTGTGATTTCCTTCTCAATCCTATATGAAGTTCTTTGATCGAGCTTAATTTTTTTTAGAGATATTTGTGCTATCGAACTATCCTCCAACCACATCTCTAGTCTTGAGGTTAGCAGTGTAGAGACTATATGCAAGTTGAAGAAGATTTTTTTCTTAGTTTTTCGACTTCATGGAGCACCTCATGATTCATCTAACTTATGAAACTAGGGTTGGAGGATCAGTGCAGTACATGTGGATGTATCCATTTAAAAAATATATGCACAGTCTTAAGAAGAAAGTAAAAACAAGGTCAGATTTGAAGGTTCTATTGTGGAGGCTTACATAATTAAAAAAATTTAATTTCAGCTAACACTACTTTAACCTCAATGTGCAGACAAAGCGGACTCAAGTGGGTCGAAATGATAATAGTGATGGAGGATCAGAGATGGAGATCTCAATATTTGCCTATCTCGCTCATGAATTTGGGCACGAGGTTCATCGAATATTGACTAATAGAGAGCTCCGATAGGCAGAGACATATGTTTTGCTAAACTATGCAGAGATCGATCCATATATTGAGTAAGTATCTATCACAATCTCAACTCTTTATTCAATTATCATCCTATACTTATCTTATGCATGTATAGGCAATCTAATGAGATGCTGAGATGGGACAACCCGATGATAAGTGAGAAAAAATTTTCACTTCAGCGCTCACAGAACTTTGCAAATTGATTCCATCAACTGGTAAGCTACCATTATCATTTTATTATTTAATTTCTTCCAATTTATTCCTTTTATAATATATAGATCATGCAAGATGATGAATCTATACCTAAGAAGCTAAGACTATTAGGTTACAGGCTAACAAAGTATGTGATATGTTATAATGACTATAACGTAAATGGTTTCAAATTTCACACACAGCAATATGGATACCATAAAGGTACAATAAATAGTGGTGGTGTATAAAGGGCAGCTGGTGAGCAGAGGCGGAGAGTGACTACTATAGAATATTCCTCGAAGAAGTGATCAAGTTGACCTACCTTGAAGATAATAATGTAATGCTGTTTTAGTACAGATTGTTTGATACCGATAATTGTATGAAGATTGATCCACGGTACGGACTTATTGAAATCAAACATAGATCAAAATTATATATCAATGATCCCTTTGTGCTAACTCAACAAGCTGTTCAAGTGTATTATACTCTTTTTCCATCAAGAGAGAGAAGAAGGAAAGAATGATGGACTGTATGTAAAATTAAGTCTCGAGCTATTCATTACGCACTCGAAAAAGAAGAAGAGCCCCATTTACTAGAATGCTTTCAGGAGGATGAAATATTTGAAGTTCATCAATCTTTCATAAATGCAGAGTTAGATGCTCCAAGTTTTCTCCTACATGATGACCAACATGAGGAGGTAAATCATTTTGAGTTTGTTTAAAGGACAATCCTATCCAAGAAGGGAAGAAGAGGAAGAAGATGAAAAAGTGGAAGAAGAAGAAAAATCAGATGAAGAATCCGAAGGGTACCAAACATCTGAAGAAACCGATGAGTAGTGCTCCTTGCTTGCGATGAACTTCTAGACTGCTGACTCATTTTAAATACTTATCTTACATTGCCGCCCATCTGAAGGGTATCAAACATCCGAAGGGTACCAAACATCTAAATACTTATCTTGCATCATTTAAATCTTACATTGGCATCCATAATTATATAATTAATTCGTGAATTCTATTTATTTTTATTTTCAGAGATTA
>KE504714.1:59520-84128 GCA_000441515.1 Elaeis oleifera | reverse complement strand
CCTCCTCTCTCTCTCTCTCTCTCTCTCTCTCTCTCTCTCTTCTCTCCCCTCTAAAACCTCCTATATATACCTCTCTTGTAATTCTCTCTCTATGATAGTGTGACATGATATGTAATTAATGGACCAAGTTGTTGTTAATTAGAGCCAGAGGGCGCCAGCCTCTTTGAGGAGGGGGACGAGGGTGCCATTGATGTGGGAAGCCATGACCCGGTCCATGGCGCCGACGAGCTTGCCGCCGATGAAGACGACGGGACGGCGGGGGCCGCCGGCGGCGCCGAGGAGGCGGGCGAGGGCACGCTCCATGTCCTTGCCGCGGGGGTCCTCGTCGAGCTCGTACACGGTGGGGCTCACACCCATCCCGCGGAAGAGACGCTTCACGGCATGGCACATGCAGCACGTACTCACGCTAAAGATCACCACCGCGCTCTCCGCCGCCAGCCTCTCCACCCTCTCCAACGGATCCATTCGCCCCCCAACGACGCGTACGCCCCCACGACTCCGCCGCTGCCTGGTACTGCATCCTCTCTTCTTCTTACTATATATAATATATATATACTTACTTCTGCTACTTAGAAGGTGAGCTCTTTTGGATTGGGAGTAAAGAAGGGGAGCCAGGGGGATTTATATATAGGGAAGGAGAGGGTGTTCTAAGGCTAAAGAAGAAAGAGGGGTAGAATAGGAAGTTTAGAGAGAGAGAGAGAGAGAGAGAGAGATTTGGCTTGGGGGTGGTCTCGTCAGTGCATGCAGCAAGAGGGAAAGGAGGGAGACCAGGCAGAGAGGACTTACCATAATAATAATAATAGAGTAGTGTACGTTGCTGTCGCTTTTTCAAAGGTTCCATAGAATTTTTTTGTTATGCTACAAGAGTTGCTGACGTGTTCGATCTTGTTTATTAGCTAAAAACTCATATAATGACGGTTTTGACGACTTTATAATAACTATTATATAATGAAAATAACATCTTATGAGGCATTTATTATTATTATTATTATTCAGGAATAAACTGTACAGTTGATATAACCGTGAATAACGGTTTTAAGGTGGCTGCTTTATGGGATAATCTGTTGTTATTGTAACGCTCCTGTAGACTTTATTATGCAAACCGAGAGAGTATACGAAATATAATATATGAAGGAAATAAAGTATATGAGTGAGAGACAAAGGGTGCAGGCTTTGTCAGAAGAGTGTGTTGGGCAATAGCGGCTGTCTCCGTCCTTGTTGTCGGGTGGTTCTACTGTTCACCGGTTCGGTGACCCGAGGCTAAATGAGTACGTTAGCAGGGTACCGGGCTAAAAGATGCCCGCATGTTATTACTTTTTTTTATTTTTTGCTCTCTCTCTTCCTCTTTCTTATCTAGTGCTCTGATGGTATTTGTATTTTTTTTTTTCTCTGTGGCACTTTTTCGTCCACCTCACCCTTTTATCCATTGGGTATCTCTAGATGCGGGAAACCAGCTTATGTTTATCCGTTCTGAAGAGATTTTGCTCACCATCCCAGTTGCATGAGGATTCAAAGTGATGCCAAGTTATCTACTACCAGAAAAAAAGTAAAAAGGTGATGCCAAGTTATCCACTTTTCCAAGTTCTCATTCATCAAATCTTCCCCTTGGCAAGTTATTTGATTCAGTTAGATAACACGTTCTTTCTAGATCTGTCCTCTACTTAGCTATGGGAATATACTATATTCCACCAAAGTCACAATATTGTGCTGATTATAACTTTGTAACTTGTACGAGCACAAATTCTCTTCAGCCACAAGTTGTAGGTGATGGACATGCAGGATGTGATCGTCAAAACATTAGTATCATTGCACCCTCCTATCCTCTATCCTACAAGACATTTGCTATGTTATAATATGCGGTTCGAAATACTTTGACCACAGAACAAATACCTGCATCTCACTTACGGATTGCAAGAGATTGTCGACATATCCACCTGGCTGACACTTAATGTGATCGTATCTAAGCTAAAGTAACTTTGAACACGGAACCTGCTTACGCCAAGAATAATGATATAATTTATTCTTGGAACAAATACCTCGTGTGTGTGTGTCTATATATATATATATATATCTTTCCTTTTTTTTTTCTTATTAGCACAAACAACTACAGGAATGAAGAGTGCCAATGAATAATAAAATAATACTTGTAGTCAATCTTTCCCATATGTTAAAATCTCTTCTCCTCTCTCTCTCTCTCTCTCTCTCTGTGTGTGTGTGTGTGTGTTTCAGAAGAAGGTCAGATGGTGGTTTGGTTGGCTGGGTGATGCATGGAATGTGAGCGCCAGACTGGACAGTGGTCAAATATTTGGTTCGGCCGCGTGGTGGGACCCGCTGGACAACGGTCCGTCAGAACCTGGATCTCAGGCCACCCAGGGGTGAAAAAGTAAGAGGAGGAGATGGCCTGCCTTCGCGCGTGGGAAAGGAGAGAGAAGAGGAAGAGTGGGGGATGGAGGGGTGCGAGCACGTGGGAGGCGGCACGTGGGAGGCAGGGGAATGATGGTGTCGGCGTAGAATGCGGCACGTGTGAGCAGGGCGCCGCGAAAAGCCGGTGGGCCAATTCAGGGGGGGGACAGCAGGCCCGGTTTCCGCGCACACCAGCCACGTAAAACTTGTCAATTGCCCTTCTCTCTCTCTCTCTCTCTCTACTTTTGTTGTAAAACTGCGTAATGGTTTTGAGAAGTGTCGCCATCGAATCACGTTAGTCGAGTAAACGAAAAATAAAAATGAATTATATTGATCAGTTTCCTGGATAAGGTTTTGGATTGTTATAATCACTTTAGTATGTTATAATATAATGGTTATTATCTGATATTTTCATGATGCATTTATTATTTGATAAAAATGAAGAGTAGAACTCCACCTCCTTCGTTCCATAAATAAAAATTTTATATCTAATATATAAAATAACAAAAAAAGAAGAATACGATCCAACAAGCTATATAAAAATAAGTTTGGGTTGTATATTTTCGTACGAAAGAACGATTGTTTTTTTCATGATGTCAACAGAATTTTATATAATTTTCAAAACATAATAGATTTTTCAGCATTCATCCATAATACAAATCATAAAATCAATATTATATTTGAAAAATTATATAAAATACAGTCTATCAGTTGGTATCATGAAAAAAGAATAATCATTTTTTGGCATGAAAGATGCAATTCTAAACTTCACATGTAATCAGTAGAATATTAAAATAATTTTTCAACCTAGCGTTAACGAACCCCTAGCTAGACACAAAATACTCCTTTCCTACATTTCATGATGTACATGTAACTAAAACTTTGTTTCTGCTGATAGGAACTAATATATTATCATTTTATTGCGAAGATAAACTAATAAAGATTGCGTTATGGGTGTTCTAGTTGCCCTGCCTAACTGTTCTTATTTTTTTTTTATCATGGCAGTGCCAGTGAGACATCTCTCATCCCCATGACCCTGTCCCAATGATGGTACTGCGGCCATTGGATCAAGAGTTGGGATCACTTGATGTGTGGTTGGTGATGGGAGTGGAAAAGGTGGCGACTTGAGACTGACTAGAGTCCACTCCACTCCACTCCACACGGAGGCCAAGGAGAGAAAAAGAGACGCGGCCAACGCACCCACCCACGAGAATAAAGCAAGGTGGGAGAGAGAGGGAACAAACGCATGTAGCGGTACCTTCCACAGTGGTGTTTTCCAAGGCGACATGGCCGGTGAATACAAAAGAGACATAGGATCTGGCAGGTCACCCGGCACGGGCGGCGGTACGGATCATTCCCTTCTTTTTATATTATTTTTTATTCTTTAAGAATTATTCATACAAAAGTTAAACACGTAACGAAAATAATAAAAATAAAAGCGCACCCACCTCTCTCTCTCTCTCTCGCACGCTCTACGAGGAAGTATAGAAATAAAACTCATATTTTGAAGAATTAAGAAAAAATTAATACTATCGTCTAATAAGAAAAAAAAAAAAGTTATAAACGGTTCATCAGTACAGGATCACAACATTCACCTACCAATCGAAGGATCCTTCAATATTTCGAATTTATCATCAGTATTAACTTATCTTGTACCACTAAAGTGCAGAAATAATTTGAGTTGTAGCCAAATTTAAAAAAAAAATAAGTACTTATGACCTGTCCAATATCGCAATACAAAATCTCAACCAAAAAATTAATAAAAATATATTATTAAATTTTTATTTTATATAAATATTTA
This sequence comes from Elaeis oleifera, assembly GCA_000441515.1. Taxonomy (NCBI): domain Eukaryota; kingdom Viridiplantae; phylum Streptophyta; class Magnoliopsida; order Arecales; family Arecaceae; genus Elaeis; species Elaeis oleifera. The sequence goes on along the minus strand of KE504714.1, from coordinate 79,924 downwards.
ATATTTATTCATATGAATCTTTATATATTTTTTATTAAATTTTATAATTTAAATATATTAAATTAATAATAAATATCACAATCAATTCATGATTAATCAAAATGTGTTCGTATTGAAGCCTTTAATTTATATAAACTATAGTTCGAAGCCATTCAAATACCATCTATAACAATATAATATGTTATCCAAAAAAATCAAAAATATAATTAAAAATATCTAAAATCTATACAATATTTAGTCAATAAAAATTAAATATATATCCGTGTGAATTCTGTGGTCACTGGCGGTTCTTGGCTGGTTGTGTAACTGGTCACAGCAGACTGTTTTGCTTTCACAAGTTAATATATATTTTATATAAAGTTTACACTTTGACAAATATGTTGCAGACTGGAGCGCAAGCTACAGTGGTTTGTTGGACACAACTTTTGAGGACCAGGTGGGGAGAAGGGCAAAGTAGATCACCACAAAATATGGATGGCAGGACGCTTGTAAAAATAATAATTACATCATATAGAGAATGGAGAAAAAGACATAATTGTGTCAGAATGTTTTGTTTGCTGGTCTCCTGGGTGTTAGGGTTGGGGGAGACGCAAAAGCCAACCCTCCTTTCTTTAATATCATTACACTCCAAAAAACCATAAGCTTTGAATGTAATAACAAGCCATAAAATATACATGCATACATAAAAGGAGCAAACGGACATGACAGCATCTCCCCAAGGCTGACGTTGTTCTGGTTGAACGCTGACCTTCTCATCTCAACCTCTCCATTCTGCTAAGCTTTTGCTATTTTGGATTTGGGTGATGTTGTGGCATTGTATCAGGGCGTATCAACCTTTCCATATTTTTAAGCACCATGGCAGCAAGCTTTAAACACGTTTGCATTACATGCCCAGCTATGAGAGGAAAACCATTGAAGTGGATGCATGTGGTTAAGGGGAAGTATCCAATGGGTATTTACTTGCTTTATTGTATGTCAAATAACCATTGGTTCAGTGGGGAGGTGAATTCTTGTGTTTTGACATCATGCACATCAGTGATTTGGTGCTTTTGTGAGTGCCCACACATCAAAAATTCATGCATAGCTGGTAAATACTACTTTCTTGAGCTAGTTATCTAACAGAAAACACTTGTATTAGAAAATTAAAGTTAAAAAAAAAAAGAGAGAATTGGAGGTCCGCGATGGTGACCTACATCTACTTTAATTATTGAAGACTAAAATTTTATTTTCTGCGCTGGTTTTGACGGTCAATCTATATTTCATATTCACTCTGGTATATATTTAATTATAATATTTTAAAAAATATATAATCATATATGAAAGCATATTGAAGATAAAATATAAAAATATGTGTGTGTTGAATGCAAAAATGATGGTCAAAATAAAATACGACATTAAGTTCTTCAATAAAATAAAAAGGTTAAAGATAATTGCTTTATTCATTATACCGCACTAAGCACCAGTCCCCCATATATCACTATACATTGTTGATGAAGCAAATGGTGATTAAGAGCAGTAATATTATATCAAAATATACAAGAAAATATGGATTTCTCGTAAAATTTATATTGATCCCTTTTGTTATCCTTGATGGTATATTATGTTGATGGATTATTTGAAGCTAAGAAATAAGAAAAAATGGAGAGAAGTATATTGTTTTGTGAAGACATCGATTGTTTTAGAAGCACATGGTTTCTCTTATCAAATTTGAAGTTAAATATATAGGCAAAGAGTAGTTATGCATGTATAGAGCTCTGTCTCTTTTAATTTATACATTTATGTCAATAGTCCTAGTATGAAGCAAAATTTTTTAGATTTATGAATTTTTACTACTTTTATAATTAGATTTCAAAGTTTCATGTATAGATATCTCTGATTTTATTCCAAACCTCTTCTCTCATAGACTGTGCTGTGAAACCAGCTCTTGCTAACCACTTTATTACATCGCCAATCACCCGAGCACAATGATGATTGTGATAAGTTGATAACAAATAAGAAAAGATGAAAGGATTTGCCATTCACTACCTACAAAGGAATTGCTTTAGAGTTCCTATCTTTTATTTCCATGAGCATACCACCTTTGAACCCCCTCCTCCCTATTCATTTTCTCTCTGTCTCTCTCCTTTTCTATCACTATAGCATGCCTCTTACATATATGTGCTCTCACCTTGCCAAAAAGGATATATTATCGAGAAGCAATATCAGATGATAAGTTATTCCTATAATATTAGTAAGCTACTTCTTTATTAAGTTCTTTACTTTATTTCTTTTTATCAAACATATTTAATCAATCAGTCCAAGTGGATAATGATACCAAATCCAGTCCTACAAAGAATGATTTAGATGAGAAGCCTTAAATTATAGAACCTGATAAGGTTCTTGTCCTAATGTCGAAACGTAAATTCAAACCATACGTATAGATGAAAGCAAGAAGGAAAAAAATGGAGGAGATTATCCAATCGAAGATGAGGAAGGAAGAAGAGAGAGGTAAGAACGAGCAATAAGGCATCATTAAAATGCTTGGAGTAGTGATGAGGATTGCATGATAATGTTCGTACTCACGCAGTTAGGATTCCCCATGAAATTTGTGTTGAACCCTTTTTTGTTATCAATTGGCAGCATAACATGTTGATGGTTGCTTAAAGTTATGGAAAGAAGAAAAAGTGGAGAGCAACAAATCATTTTTTAAGACATTAAAGGTATCAAAGCACATAGTTGCCCTCATCAAGTTTAAGTTTAAATCAAGGGCATCGGTCGAGAGTGGTAATATGTATATATAGCCTTGACTATGTTAATCTATCCATCTTTTTTCAACAAACCTCTTAGTATGAAGGAAGGTTTTCTAGATTTATAGATTTTACTTTTTTATGTTTAGACTTTAGAGTTTCCTGTATAAATGTCTCTAATTTATTTCAAACCTTCTTTTATAGATTGTACTATGAAACTGGCTACTATCGATTACTTGTTGCATCACTAATCATCTGTACACAATGATGGTTGCGAGAGGTTAATAATGGAATAAGAAAAATAAAGAGATGGCCACTCATTATGTGCAGAGAAATTGTTTTAGAGCTCTACCTTCTACCTCCAACGAGCATACCACCTCTAAACCCTCCTTCCTTCTTCCTGTCCCATTTTCTCTATCTCTTCTCATCATCACAATGGTGTGCCACCTATACATTTGTGCTTCCACTTTACTAAGAAAGGTAATATTGTCAATAAGAAGCAATATCGAATACTAAATTATTTCCACAATATTAGTAAGGTACTTTATTATTAACTTCTTTATTTTTATGTTCTTTTCTGAAACATATTTAATTGACTAATCCAAATGGGCAATAATGCCAAGCCAATCTTATAGAAAATGATTCAGATGAAAAGCCTCAGGTTGATGAGCTCAATCTGGTTCTTGCCTTGATATCAGAATGTCAATTCATATGGTAGAGATGGAAGTGAGTGGGAGAAAGGAGGAGATTATCCAATCAGAGAAGAGGAAAAAGATTAGGAGAGAGATAAGAACTGGGAAGAAACATCATTAAAATATCTAGAGCAGTAACAAGGATTGTGTGATAAATTCATCCTCATACAGTTAGTATTGCCCATGACGTTTGTATGGATCCCTTTTTTGTTATTCTTGACAACATATTATGTTAATGGAAGCGGTGGATTGTTTGTGAAGACATTGAGGGTTTTGAAGTGTATAGTTGCTCTTATCAAGTTTAAGTCAAGGATTTGGATAGAGAGTAGTAACACACACACACACACACTTGTGTGTGTGTATGTTGTGTGTGTGTGTGTGGATAGATAGATAACTTTGGCACTTTCAATCTATACATTTATTTTCAATATACTATAGATTTTTGCCACTTTTAATTACATTTAGACTTCGGAGTTTCCTACATAGATATCTCTGATTTTATTCCAAACCTCTTTTCTCATAGATTGCCATGAAATCTACTACTGCCGATCACTTTATTGCATTGCTAATCACCCATATACAATGATGGCTGTGATAGGTTGATAACAGAATATGAAAAGAAAAAAGGGCTTGCCACTCATTATCTGCAAAGGAATTGCTTTAGGATTATATCTTCTTGCTGCAGTGGGTATATCACCCCTAAACATAAACACTCCTTCTCCCTCTTCTCCATCCCCTTTATCTATCCTATTCTATTACCATGGTGTGCCTCCTACATAATAGTATTGCCACTTTACAAAGAAAGACAATGTTGTCAAGAAGAAGCAACATCATGTAGTAAGCTATTTCCCACAATATCAGTAGGTTATTTCATTATTAAGACCTTTATTTTATTTCCTTTCTTAAACATATTTGATCGATTGGTACAAGTGCACAAAAATGCTAAGCCCAATCGTACAAAAATAATTTAGATGAAAAACCTTGGATAATAGAACTTGATGAGGTTCTTGGACTGATGTCGGAATGTTAATTCAAGCAGTGGAGATGGAAGTGAGGGGGAGAAAGATGGATAAGATTATCCAATCAGAGAATAGGAAGGAAGAGTAGGAGAGAGGTAAGACATGGAGAAGGTTTTCTTCGATGAGGGTTTATTGGGTTTTCTCTTGAGATCACATGAGAAATGGAGAAAGTTATACACAACCATATTCGTCCTTATACCATGCATGCATGTTTCCAAATTGGCGTCACAAATTTTTTTCCTGATTTCCTTAATTTGCTTCCAAAGGAATTTGGAATGGACCTTATCCGTTCCTAGTGTGTCAGCACCTTGTCTTGGTCCTGTTAACAGGCATCCTTTATATTCATATATTTGCGTTGTATGCTGTCATGAGGTCAAGGTTGGGCCTCATGCCATAATCATGGAGCCATGATGAGGTCGGTGATCGAATCAAATGGTTGCTGACTGCCAGAGTTGTGTAGGCTCTCCCCTTCATTATGGTGCCCAATTTGGTTCCTTAAAATTAAGGCAAAAGAAGAGACATCCATGTGAGAGCCATAGATGACACAATATATTAGTTGTGAGACAAGAAGGTAGCATGCATGAGTTATGCCCTAGAATTAATTAAATTGGCCTATAAAGGTGGTTTGGAGGTGACCTTTCTGAGCTTGTGAAATGCCACCAACCATCATGATAGGTTCCTACGAAGGGAGAAGAAGGCCTTCAAGCATGGCATCAACAAAGGCAAACAAATAAAACACAATAGTGAGTGTCGGGGAAGATGGTAGCTCGTACCATCAGTCGAGTTCGCAACATCTCTGCATGATTAATTTGCATGTGTTCTTTTCATGCAATGATAACTTGGGTCATCTTCATGAACATAAGATGCTACTTTGTGGGCTGGTGTGGGTGACATCTATGATAGATATGTCACAGATTGTGCTCGGTGAGATTCTGTGCTTTCCACTTTGGTCTTGATGCAATATATCTTATGCATTTGATATGGTTCGAAGACTCGCTTGTCTTGTCGGGTTATTTAGAGAGAGACATGCTAATTCATCAAGCATTATCCTATTGGGAAGGAATTGATCAGAACCAATGTGGAAGTATAGCATCTAGGAGATAGTCATGTAGTCGGTGAGAACCATCTATCAAGAGACCCATTTTTTTATCTTTCCTAAGAAGAGACCTTGTGTTTGCGAGCCACCATAGTCCAGGTTTTCATGGCTTTCAATTCAAATGAATGAGGCTGCATTTGGAGGTTCTAGATTTAAAAATCATGATTTTGTTCCTTTATCAAAAATTTTAGAAGTTAATGATGGAGGATACATTTGTTTCGTCTAAAAAAATCAAAAATAGAAAAGTTAAAGACAAGAAATAAGTGCAATGAATTAGAAAATTCTACTGAAAGCCGAAATCTTCTTGCAAGATTTCAAAAACCTGAGGAATCTTTTTGCACATTGCATACCCCAGTTACCAAATTATTATTAGTAATTTCAGAAAAATAAAGTAACACATTCCTTAAATAAGAACCCACTTCTCTTATCTACGGATGCAAATAAGCCAATTCAATTTTACATAATTTGAACCAAAGTCATAAAGCCAACACCCAGAAAACTTGTTCATCCTTGATCCAAACCTGGCCCACTTGCATTCTGATTCAATCTCTCACCACACCAAGTAAGATCACAACCAAACTATTTAATTTGTAATTCCAAACAATTGATCTTGATCTAGGCAATTTAAACATATGTAAACTAAATTTCGATTGATATTTCTAAGCTGTAGATCAAACTCTCTGTTAAAACTATCAACATTATTTTCTTTGATATATAATAAAAGATCAGAAATTCATGTTTTTAGTTTCTAATCATTTTATACATCACAGATTGTGAATTCTAGTTTCGATAGAGGCTTCATTGATTCCCTTTACCGACCATATGATGGAAATCCAACAACGATGATCAAGCTGTTGGATGTAATCTATTATTTTAACTTACTTAGACACCAAAAAAATTAACCAGGAAATCTTCCACCCAATGCATGAAATAGTCAAGCAGGAAATGTTCAAACAACATGAAACAATGCATGACAAATAAGACGCATAAAGTTCATCACAAGTGCATTCTCTTCTTAGTCTTAAAGACGGAGAATCAAGAGATGTAAGTAAATTGAAAAAAAAAAACAGTATACTTTTACAAACTAGAACTAGACAGAAGGCCCACTTATCCAAAGCTTTATGTCCAACTTGGGGGCACGCTTGTCCCAAACCACACAAACACATGCATGCACGCATGCTTGTACTTAAAAACAATAATGAGGATGTTGACAGGCCAACTTTTGCTGTTAGATAATAATCTATGAATTTATTAGCATAAATCAGAACATAACCAAGAAAAGAAATAAGTAGTACATACAGTACGGTATGGACAATCTTTTATATAATCTTCCATGCTACCATAAGTTAGAAGAAACAATCATAAATCTTGCTGAAGTCATATAAGTCGAAGCGCATGCCGCCAGCTGCCACCATATGTGCGCAGATTTGATCCCCAAGCATCATTTTCACATAAAATGAAGATCTTGAAGGTTTGGGGACTAAATCTGATGGCAAATGACAAAGATATCCATAGGTTAATGACCTTGATGCAAATCCATTAAAAGATCAGAGCACTCATAGCACTTTGGGGCACGGAAACATCTGAAGAATTGCCTGTAGCAGGTGATCAATGGGCTAAAATCAAAAGTGTAATGAGGCAAACTATGTTTTGATCTTCTTTCCAAGTGATCCACTGAGACTGGCCCAGTCAGGATAGGGGCATTCATAACTCCAACCAGGTCCTGAGTATCGCACACAGTGCAGCCATAGAGCCTCATCATCTCCATCATAACTGCAAAATAAATAACAATGGGGATTTAAAATTGTTAAAACAGAGAGCTAATAGGTGATATGAGGGGCTAATACACAAATATGGATTCAGAGAAAATACTCGGAAAGCTGACATCAAAATAGGCATGTGGATGATTATGTTGTTCATCTTGCACATATTGGTGAGAGGTTATCTGCTTGATTGACCAAAGATCCATTTAGGAGGCCAAAGTTGTTGTCGAGTTAATATTGCAGCTGACTAACATTGGTTGTCAGTCAAAAGCCAATGCCGTTGCTTTACAGGTACAAAGCTAACAGTATTACAGGAGGTCAATTGTTGAAGGTGTCTGATTTTCACTCTTGTAACTTAATCTGTGCAGATGTCATGTTTTCATTTCTAAAGAATGATTTCTAGACAAGAAACTGACATCTTAGAATTTGTAAGAAGGAAACCTTTGGACTGCTAGAAACTTGTTAACTGCTTGAAGACAAATTTCAGCATTTTACACTTTTCTATATCAGATTTTTGCATAATAACATTTGGAAGGCTCCACTATCTTACTCTTGTCAAGTCACACAGAGACATGCAAGCAAACTATCATGATTGTTAAACAGGTTGAGTTTGTGCAAGACACATGAGACATGGTGGAACATTCTTTATAGAAGTTATTTCGACATAACTTGCAGTATCAATAAAATTCATCAAGAATGAGATTCCTCCAAACAATCAGAATATAAGGGACAGAAATCAGTTGAATATTTGGAAATTTCTGGGTTGCTCAGCCACTTCTATTGAGTAATAAGGAGATTATGACATCCTTAATACTAGCAAATTCATTGAGACTAGAACCTTCATCCCAACAGGCATAATCACCCCTATAATTTCAGTTTACCGGAATACAGCAGTCACCTGACAAAGACTACAGTTTACCTCTCACCTAATCATATTCAAGTTGCAATCTTAACGTGTAAGGATGTTCTGGTAATTTCAAATGTTAGTGGCCATTTCTTAAGTCAAAATCGACCATGATTCCTGAATCTTTAAAAAAAAAAAGAATTTCTGATAACTACAGGATCCATTCTCTGGTTCAAAAGAAAGACATGGGCATATTAGCCATTTCCACAAGATGCTAGGAGTTTACACCATCAATACATTCACACAAATATCTTTAAGAGAAAAAAATAAAAGAGGTCTAGCATGTAGATTTTCTCATACAAATGTCTTTCTCATACAGCAGTCACCCTGTAAAAAAGTGGAGTTATTTTGTTGGTCAACGAACAAATATAAGGCAGAAATAGGGCCATATTTCTCATGATACAGAAGTTCTCTTATGGAGTTATTTTGTTGATCAAAGAAAAAAGGTAGAATAGGGACCATAATTCTCATGGTATAGAACCGTATGTTTGTCGCAATTAATAAGAACCACAAGTGCCTTACCCTTTAGGAGCCAAATTTGGACAGTTAGTACACATGGGATCAATGCTGAACTCATCAGAACATGTAGCATTATCTTTAGCATAACAATCATTATTGGAGGAATGAGAATCTGGTGGCTCATACATGACTGAGGCAGCTCTACCAGCACCTCTTCTTCCAGTAGAACGGGCAACATCTTCAGAGAGATATAGCATGTCATTGGCTATGGGATGGCCCGTATATTGTAGGTGTACCCGTATCTGCTCCATTTTAAATATAAATAAACATTATTCAGTCTTTAAGGTTCAAATACTGCGAAAATAGTCAAAAATTTTTGCTTATTGCTTATAATAGCTCAACAACAATGTAATTTCAAATATCTGCTCTTTTTTTAAACAGATCACAACAAGAAGTTCACAGACCTGCATGTGTTCATACACACATATCAAGAATTAAGTACTGTATCATATTGGTCCACACTTACCGTTACCTGGGATGCCCTTTATTAGTGGTTCAGAAAAAAGGATTGCGATATCTGAGCTGGCACCAACAACTACCTTACCATGCATCCATACAGGTTGGTGTGGTGTGTACTGTCACCTTATTGGTACAGATACCAGTATTGAGAACTTAAAACTTGCAGAAATATAGTAACCGATTGTTAATCAATCCACGAATATTTACTAATCTAGTAGCCAGATTATATATAGGCGATGTAGGAATTAGGAATAAATAATATAAAGATTAATTCATATATTAAACATCAAAATCTAAGATCTGTGAAACAGCAACAAGAAGACTCAGATCATTTTAATGCTGCATGATGCGTATTTGTAGATCAACTAGAGGCAGTAACCAAAAAATCATGATTCCATGTTCCAAAGTTCATAAATATTTCTCCATTTGTGATTTGTGTGAGATTTTATAATCTTGTAAATATAAACTCAAGCTTCATTGATCACAAAAGATCAGCTGGATTACCTATGCAAGTCCTATATGGTGCTGAGCTAACAAAATAAAATGTACAAAGCAATCTTAGATGGTCGGAACTGAAAGTACAGAAGATCAAGTCTGAAGGAAATTTTTTACCACAAAAGTGAAACCAGTTCTGGATATTTTTGCAAGGAAGAGAATGACAATGTCCATGAATTAAGAGATGTCTGTCAGCCTTGAAGAAAGAGAAGGTAAGGTGTGCAAATCTTTAGAAATCCATGCAGTTTTGAGTAATGTGTACATGTCAGGAGGATTCCCAATTTTTTACAATGAATAGAATTCATTGAAAATTACTAAAAATTTTGAGCAGCTTGTAAAACAAAATGTGCTATTACCTGATGAGTACGCCCAGTGACAGGTTTGCATAAAACAACACTATAAGTTCCATTGGTGCTTATCCTAGTGAACTTTGTGCATGCAGGCTTTCCTTTCAAATGTTTCCCCATGCTCTGATCACCAACCTGCATGGAGGAGAAGTGCAGGGATTATCTCTTACAAATCTGAAAATGAAACTAGATAAGAGTTTCTGACAATGCATTTCATATCATACCTAACCAAAAAAAAAAATCAGACACTAAATGATGATTATGAATGCCTAAAAGAACTATAGAACTCTTTTATCTAAAATATGACAAACATGACATGCAATACAAGAAAGGTATCTAAATTTAGGTTCAACACCAATATAGAAATGACAAGTAGAATTAATCTTAGATGCCGTCAACCAGCACAAAAATAAGGGCAAGTAAACAGGCAGTAGATTGGCATAATGGCACCTCACAAGACCAAGTATAGAACATCTGAAGGCAAGTAAATCAGTGTTTATTTTCAGTTTGTACTTTATCTAGTATGCCAACATGACATCAACCTTCAACCATGATATTCTGTACCGACTCGAACTAGCTGGTACACCCTGTACCGTACCATACTGGCGGGGAACCGGTCTAGTTCAGGCTAGATTTTCAGAAAATGACCTAAACCGGACCGAACCGATCAGTTCTGTACGGTATCAGCCCGAACCGCCTGATACTGGGCGGTTTGGTCCGGTTTGACCCAATTTTGTTTTTTTCTTCTTTTTTTCTATGCTGTTGGGTGGGATTTTTTTTTTGATTTTTTATGTCTGGTACGGTACGGTATACTATCGGTCGGCAACCAGCATGGGTTCCGGTACCGAGTCCGCGAACCTTGCCTTCGACTTTTATCATCTACGAATTGGGATAACATGAGCAACATCAGTTCACAACCAGATTTAAGGAGTCTTGACTATAGAAGAAATGGCAATTGTTCTGGATATCACATACAGATATTGCTCACATAAACAGTTTCAAGATGGTAAGGATGGACAGCTGGTTATGTTTGTCGGTTATGTTCAAAAATAAATAACAGATAGATTATATGCACATAATTAACAACAAAAATCAGAAATACAGATTAACTGATCTAAAAAAGGTGAGGCAAGTAGATATATCACATAATGACAAGCATACACAATGAAGTAAAAGAGGTCCACTAACATAATAAATAAACTTAAAATCTAACAGCAGCATACATGCATAATGAGGGGCAAAGGCTCTTACAAATTATCTTTTCCACCTTTCTTATGAAAATATACAGAAAACAGACACTACAGAATGTTTAACACAAGTAAATGAATGTGCATTATGGACATGAAGTTTTAGACATATTAGCTGAAGACAAGCTATACATGTGTAAGACTGTAAATAAACAAACAAGATTGCTTGCTCTGCAAAGCAAGGTTTATGATCTCGATCCATACCGATACCATCCTATTATAGTGTACTTATACGATTCGGTATGGTATGGAATACCATATCAGTATGGTATGGTATGCCCATATCAGGTGGTACGACAAACCTTACCACAGAGCTTGTCATAGTTCTAAAAGCAAATGTTCCCCCTACCCTCTGAAGTAAACAAACATCCAGATATATGAGCACAAATACAGTGGAAAACAATTAACATACCTCCACAGAGCTCCTTCCTTCTCGTGCATTATAGTTCACATTTGCATCAACAACTTGCTGAAAAGTAAAAGCCTGTTACTTAAAATACCAATAATTTGACCAATGAATCAAACATTTAAATTGTTTAAACAAACAATTGATTATACTGCATCCATCAAAGTTGCCTTTAGTTCTGAACTCTCTGCTACTTTCAATTTGTTGAAGAAGTTTCTTTCAGAATCTCTACAAATACTAGATTTCTCTCGGGATTTTAACATCCACAAGAGAAAGAGACAGAATGTAACAGCCATGCTTGCTATATAATCTGGGCATGCTTGCTATATTATTTGAACAGCATGCAATTTGATTGAAGAGTCAATAGTTCAATACACATTCTGATCGGTAGATCTTAATGGAATGAGTTTGCAAATAAAAGAATCTGTTTTCAAGTTCAATCTTCATAAACAAAGACACAATCGCTCGGTATACAATCCCACACTAATGTCTGTGCAGTCTCAACTCCAAACAAGCAGTCAGAATTCAGCAGCCTGTTGTATCTGCAGGTAGCAACCATAAATATTTCTAGAATACTGATTGATCTTTTTGGGCTTCTGCAACTTTTAAGACCTCCTTACACATCATGGAGCCCTAACATCTAAGTGAAGCTTGTTGAGTTAATCAGATTGTAGAATCATATGAAGGGTCTCTCATTACAGAAGAAATGGCTCATGAAAACAGCAAAGAGAGAGTTGGCCTTTTTCTTCTTTCAAAATCAGTATTTAGATAGCCACCAATTGTTTTTATCACTGGATTGACTTCTCAATTAATTCTACCTCTGAAATTACACACAACATGCATAGGCTTCCTCTCTATTGATAATAATAGATGCTTGAAATAAATAACTGGTGAAGTAGGTGAACATAGGTTGAAGCCACAGCATTAATCTTAGCCAACGATCTCATTTAGATTAAATGATTAAGCCTCTTATAGTTGGTGTTAGATCTTAAAAGATATGACAGATGATGTTACAATGTTTATGAACATAAAATAAAGCTGTTCTGGTTTAGAGAGAACTTTCCTCAAAGATTTTTTTTTTTGTTCATAAGGTGTCACATTCTTGCGTAAAATATAGGAAAGGGCATCACAAGAGAAACAATCCATCATCAAATCCTGCTAGCTACTAAGAGGGAGAAAAATATTGTATTCAGAAAGTTATTCAAAGAAAGGGTGTTCAAACTAGACCAAAAATACAAAAAATGGCATCTAATTTTGATTACAAAAGCATCCAAATACCTCTCCCTCAGGAAATACCCCCACAACCTTGGCAATGTATTCTTTTTGCAGCAACCCAGCCTCAATCTGCAGCAAATGCAACTTTCCTCAGTACTAAAAGGACCAATTAACTTCCAAACAGTAAAAAGAATAAAGCCATATCAAAGGCAATTTTGGCAATTTAGTTATTAAGTTTAAGATGCAGTTAGTAATGCTAAAACAGAAGCTAGAAAGCAGAACTAGTTTTCAAATTTCATACTGGCAATTGTTAGGGTTCAAGTTAGTCATGAACAATACAAACACACACATTAACATGTGAGCACATGCAGTTCGATTTCATAAAAAGCTCTAAGGGACTATTTCAATGCCTGCAATGGTAACACATTGAATATTCCCTTTATAGTTAAGAGTGGAAGTAGCTTAGCAGGATGAATAGAGCTTTTTCCCCTCATTGTGGAACCTTGTGGTCTCAACCCTCCAAATTTTAGGGATACTGAAAATCAGCTTTCAGATGGATTCCATTATCTCAAAAATTGAGGGATCATGAGTGTGGCATCCTCCGACTATTATCTCTCAGATCTATTCAAGATGGTGATGAATGCCAGATATAATTTATTAATCCATAAGAAATCCATACTTCCGCTCAGCCCCTAGATTCGTATGGCAGCATATTCAGAACAATTGAATAACAGAAGGAAACTTAATCTCCCATCTTTAATATTTATGTTTCCTTAGTAAAATGCTTGCATATGAAAGATCGCCTATAAAAAAAGGCCCATCATGTGCTACAGGCATAGAATAAGAACCAAGGTAAGTGAAAATTTTAAAAACAACATCTGTCAAAATATGCGATTTATGTCAAATTAAAGAATCTAAACCTATTTGCAGCCTGTTCTCATTCAGCATAATGACACTTGGAGAGGAACAAAGGGATGCAGAAGAAGAGAAAAGTTCAAACATACAACATGTTACTATTTTAAAGTTATGAATAAAACCACCAATACAAGTCCCCAGTCTAGATGCGAAAGGTGGAGAGTTTACATTAGATTATCAACCGATTCTAGAAAGAAAATCAAGCTACAAAATAGATCTTATATCTTGATTCAATAAACATCACTCACATATTCCTGGTGGCAAAACTTGATATGTATTATTGACAAATAAAGATTCCTAAAGCTGAACCAGATAGAGAAAATAATATACATACAATTAAACCATTAAATCAATATAAATTCAAACCATTATGTATCTGCATTCTTTTTTGTCAGAAATTAGTAACATTTTCTAAAATGGGTTGGTAACTGAACGAGAAACATGGTTGGTTTGGAGTTTTATCATACCCACAGGATCAAATGGTCAGACTGTTGAAAAGATAATAAAAAAATTGAGATCCTCCATGAAGGAGAAACTAAATACATATCAAACATTGAAAACTGAATTATAGCAAACATTAGAGAAACCCAACTGCTTCAGGTCCCACCAGGTTCCAGTTTAGGCAACATTTCTCAGGATGCATCAGCCTTTAGTCATACACTCGAATAAATTAAGTAAATCAATTAAAACAAAGATTAAAATAGGAAGAATAGCAAGTAGATTTGTTAGAGATAATGGAATGGAGGAGGACAATTAACAAATAGATTAGTTCCAGATCAAAGGTTAAACAAGAACCTGACAGATAATATCATTTATGGCTTTTGTTTGTGTATAGCCATTCCTGTCCCAAACATATTTGAGATGGAGATTACAACTTTCATGAATATGATTGTAGAAAAGAAAATTTTCAAATTATATCCCCAATTATAGTTATGCCATCAGCTTCTGATTCATTGCTAAAAATTCAATCATCCAATATAACATATAGGCAACAAACAGATAGGACAAGAGATATGACTCCACCAATAAACTCTTTGAATTGCTTGAATATGATATCATGGTTAAATTGAAAAATGTTCCTTTTCTCACAACATTTTAGCACAGAGAAAGTAGTAGTAGTTATAATACCTGTTGCCTAAACTGCTCCGCTTGATCTGCATTTTTGGCAAAGATAAGAAGACCAGAAACAAGACGATCTAGTCGATGTACCGCTGCCAGAATAAGTTAATAGTCAAGGAAAAGGCTTCCTGACCGGAGCAAACAGGAAAATGGTTCAGAAGTAATAGCACTAGCCACAAAAGTACATAAAAATGTAGAAGAAAGATAACAACTTTATTAATAGATGGATTTAATGGATGTGTCCAATTAAGTAGGATACGAATAAAGGTGCCAAGCCATGCTCCGCCTGTAGAATGCCAACAACAGTGTTCTTACGATACTGGCCACATGGGTGCACCTACATATAATAAGAGCCAGCAATTAATATTTTAAATCACAAAAGAAAATAAAAATCAGAAATTTAGGTTTCTCTAAATTAAACAGAGCAAAATATGACTGAGGATTAAAAAGAAAAACACAAAGGAGCATCCAAGTTTACCAAAAAATAATTACCACGGGAAAGGAGAATCCAAGTTTACCCAAAAATAATTACCACAGGAATGAACAGGCTTTAAAATAAAAGACAAAGTAAAACAACAAAACAGTAAGCCTTCAAAGCAAGGATGATGGATCGGGAACCGGAACATGTGCTGGTCAGCCGGTGGTATGACTTGATACGGATCCATACCAGACCGGACCGGCGCAAACAGACACGAGGAGAAGGGAACCAGGGAGGAGGAAAAGAGAGGAAGAAGAGAGGGGAGGGAGGGAGGGAGCGAGAGGATGGCCGGAGGAGACATCGGTAGTGGCCATAGACGCACCGTCGGAACGCTGGCGGCCTCCGCTTCTTCTGCCAATCCTCGATCGAGAGAGAGAGAGAGAGAGATAGAAAAGAGGGAGGAAGGAAGGAGGAGGGAAGCCACCAAAGATGTCACCGGAGGCCTCCGACTAGCGGTCGTTTTACAATTTTTTTTAAAAAAAATCCGACTACAGTGAAGCAGGCAATGGATTTGCCGGCTTCACTTAAATGAAGCCGGCATACTCATTGCCGGTTTTATTGTTTCTAAGATTTTTTTTTAAAAATCTTGAAATAGTGAAGCCGGCATATCCGCCGGCAAATTAAAAAATCTTGAAACAGTGAAGCTGGCAATGGATATGTCGGCTTCACTTCATCGTTGTTTTTAAAGTAAAGCCAGCATCCCATTGCCGACTTCAATATTCATCGTCATTTCTAAAAAACGACGATGAATGAATCAGGACAGTTGTTCCTGTTCCGTGGCCGCGACTCCGTCCATCCATTTTTCGCCATCCGATGGCCACGACGGCCACTCGACGCCCTCTGACAGCATCTCCACCAGCAGCGCCTCCCTCCGATATCGTCACTCCCCCTCTCTTTGTCTTTCGATTAAAAGCCCTATCCGACAACAGTGAGCTGCGGAGGCCTCCATGGCCCTTCGGTGACCTTAGCGGGCCACCGCCAGCCTCCGACGGCATCGTACCCTCCCTTCCTCCCTTCCTCTCTCTCTCTCTTTCTTCTTCCCTCTCCCTCCTTCGGTGTGCCATTTTGCTCAGCCGAATCATATCGATTTGCCGCCAAGACAGCTCGAAACGCCCTAAACCGTCCAATTTAAGACGATTTGGCGTTCCATGCTTCAAAGTCAATATAATGTAGCCACACAAGTTAATTGCATACAGTGACCTAACTAGGCCATAAGACATTCAAACTCGATAGTTACATCTATAATGATATCAATATCTTGAAAACATTGTCTTCTAGTGAGATATGCATGTGCCATTGTGCAAAGAACTTCTCTCTTATGTAAAAGGATTTTTATTGGGATTTTTACACAAGTTCCCATTTCAAAGATACATTTCCATTGTTTCTATCTCCCTAAATCATGATTTGAATTGGCAGATCAATGGGGATCATTCCACAAAAATGAGGTAGCTCATGCATAGAACCTTCACAACCAGCATGAACAAAGTAATTGCGGCTTTACATGGCATCGGTATTAAGATGTATAGTAGTAGGAGTCC
Organism: Elaeis oleifera; assembly: GCA_000441515.1. Classification (NCBI taxonomy): domain Eukaryota; kingdom Viridiplantae; phylum Streptophyta; class Magnoliopsida; order Arecales; family Arecaceae; genus Elaeis; species Elaeis oleifera. Next base: position 62,986 of record KE504714.1, on the reverse strand, counting down.
AAGAGGATCAAAATGTCAATAACACCTTTGCAACAAGGTACCAATATGCCTAGAAAGCAGTATCAACCATGTAGCAAAGGAAGAATAAAACACAATACTTTGAAAGTCTAAGTTAGCTTATGTCAACCCATCACCCTAACAGGCAATCACAAACATTAGAAAATCAAATTCGAATATCCTCTATACCAACTGGACTCAAAGTTTTGCCCTTCCTCTCAAACATCTGACTTTTTCTCCCATCTAATGAATTGGTATTTGAGATTAAATCATTGAATGGACTGATATATATTTCATGTTAGCTTACAGCAGGATTTTTTTACATGAACGTGATATAACTCACGTAGAGACTGCTTATTTGTTCAAACACTAGTGTTATATTGTGTTAAATTAGCTCTTCCCGTGAGTATATGATTTCTATGATCAATGATGCTAAAAGAAATGTTGAAATATATTAGATATGAACAAAAGACCCCACACGCCTTACATGCTATTGAATAACCAGGACATGCATAACTAACTAAACAGCAAGAATAAGATCAGAAAACATCTCATAATAAACTTTGTTAAAGAATCGATGCTCGGAATGCAAAATCCTATTGTAATGTAACTTCATTGCATGGACCAAAGAATTTTAATGGTAGGTACTCCAACTGACTTACTGGAACAGATGCTGGCTTGCAAACAGTTAACACATCAGCTTCATTCTGCAGGATCAGCACATCCTCAGCCAAAACTGGTGGTTCATGCCTAAGAAATAACTTCATGTCAAAATTTTGAAAGCTATTTTCAAATCCTTGGCATGCTAGAGGCAAATTTGTTATTGGATTATGAATAAACAGGAAATACAGTAGCATCAGCAAAAAAAATAAAAATGAAAATAAAACACTCAGACGAAATAATTGACTAGAGCCTAGAATAACTTGGGAAAACCATGAACATGAGGCATGATATTCAGTGAATTTTTTTTCTACATGACCTCATTAACTGCAACATAAATGCATCTTTATTATTCTAAAAGGGGAAGGTCCAAGTATTGCACATGATGCATACACTTATGAGGCCACAGCTAAATGATTGGAAAAAATTACTTAGGGCCTGTTTCGCAGCACTTTTATTCTTTTTATTTAAATAAAATCATACAAATTAAAACTGCACAAAAAAAAAAATGTCTGGTGCAATTGTTTTTTTTTCTATTTTTTAAAGTCATTTTCATTATTTCTAAAAAATAAAGTAAGAAATTCTCACTTTCACTATTTTCAAAATCAAGAAACTTATGTTTTCTACCAATCCACCATTGTCGCCATTGCTGCCGTTATTTCCACCACCACTATCATTGTCATTGCCACCGTCATCCCCACTACCATCGCTGTCATCTCTACTATTGCCACTGCTGCCACCACCTCCACCACATAGACACCACCACCACGGCATCTACCACAGTGCCACCATCATCGCCACCACCATATCATTGGTGCCCTTCACCACCACCACTACAACCTTCCACTGTCTCTGCCGCCACCATTGCCGCCTCGGCCACCACATCATGGTTGTGTTTTAATTTTAAATTTAGAAATAAAATAGAATAAAAATTTTCTATTTCTCTGAAATAACTGAAATGAAAGTGATGCCAAACAACACCTTAATTTTCAACTCTTTCTATTGAATGTGCCATCTTTTGAACCTTACAACAATGAAGCATTAGATATGTACTAAGAAAGGTACCTTATGGAGAATATGAAAGCAAACCATGGGAAGGTGAAGCAATCAAAAGCTGATTCGATGGGTTAATTCATATAATGAAGATTAAAGGTGGACTTAGTAAACAAACCTGTGCACAAAGTGGCTTATCTTTGTGATGACCGAACCACATATGATGCATGAACTAATTCTCCATCCACTTGGATCCTTCCAGAATTGATGGCTTTGATCTAGTCAAACCAATATTCAATTCAGATTGGATAATATGGGAGATTAAGGAAATAAAGAGCAAAACAGTAAGTGTGGTGATGCTTTCTATGATGTATGCTTGCATCCATAAATATATGCCCCATTATCCAAAAATGAGACCTTGGAGAGCATCATATGCAACCCCCCCAAAGATCCAACCAACCAAAAAAAAAAAAAAGAATAAACAATGATAGAACTGAACTTACGTGGCATAACCAAGCTGGAACTAAGTGGAAGCAGTTTTGTTGGAAGGAAAGCAGTCATAGGCAATTTAAGGAATTGGTTTTGGAGCACCAAAGGATGGAAATGACATGAAATTCCTTCAACATCATGCCCTGGGTATAACCCATATTTCCTCTCAGCACTATCATGCAATTCTTTTCTTACAAGCAACCCAGATTTTGCCAATATTCAGTCAGAGATCTATCGAATTTTTACATCTACAACCAGAACTTCATTACAAGTCTTTACCCTATTAAAAATTATTTTTCGAGCAAATCATAACTTAAATGTCCGGCAGCAGATAGGATAAGAATTTTAATCTTTCTTACTCGGGGACATCGAAAATTTTAATTTTTTTAAAAAAAATCCTAGTACTGAGTCTAACTTGGAAGACTAAATACCGAAGGGGAATTCGAAAAAACATGAATCCACCATTACTAGCCAGGAGCATCAAATCGCAAAAAGATCGAAACTTTACTGGTGGATGTGGATTGGACGACTACATACTGCAGAGATAGAGCGAAAAGGGACGGAGGGATTCATACGTAGTAATCGCGCGGTCGTCCCTTGAACTCCTCGGTGAAGAGATCGACGACGGTTTTGCCCACCCATCTGTTCTTCACCTACACCCAAAAGACAAGCATTATGGCGGTTTCGACATCAAATCCACCGGAGATTTCAGCGGGAGCTGGAATAAGAGAGGATGGAGAGGTGAGCCCCGGGGGAAGGTGGGGAGGGGGATTAAGGGGGATGGAATCATTCATTACGTGGGAGATGAACTCGAAGTGGTAGGGCCTCACGAAACGCCTCCCTGCGGTGACGAATTCCATTGATGGTGAGAGAGGGAGGGAGAGAGAGAGAGAGAGAGATTTAGGGTTATGGTTTACCGTTGCGGATGATGTAGTCATGGGGCTCTGGGGGGTTTGCTGGGGTTTGCCACACGATCTCCATCCTCTCTCTCCCTCAATCACCCTTGGTCTGCTGGCTACATTTTTAAGGGGATTTTTTTTAGGGTTCATTACCTAAATAATTTTTAAAAAATTATTTATCAAAATAATATATTTTTAATTATTTATAAAAAATATAAATTTATAAAATGTCATTTGAAACGACGTTTTATGGCCGCCACATCATCACTCTCTCTCTCCTACGTGGATAATAAAAAAAAATTAAGTCGCCATTTTAAATGATATTTTGAAAACATCATTCTAAAAGATATTTTAAAAATATTATTTTAAATGACGATTTTAATTATTTATTTTCAAAAAAAATATAAAAAAATAAAATTATAATTTAA
>KE504714.1:0-12056 GCA_000441515.1 Elaeis oleifera | reverse complement strand
CCTCCTCTCTCTCTCTCTCTCTCTCTCTTTCTCTCTCTCACCATGAATCCCAGAATCCTCATTGTTCTTGTTCTAGTTCTTTTAACGAAGACCCTATCCCTTGAAACTGATCCAAAGCCCACCTCCAACATCACTGTGATGGGCACCGTCTTCTGTGATGCCTGCTCTAACAGCACCTTCTCCAAGCACAGCTACTTCTTGCAAGGTATAAAAGAAGGAACAAATGTATGGTCCAATACTCAAGTTCTTCACTAGAAGCTTATTCTCATGCATTTGATCTCTTCCAGGTGTTAAAGTGCGAGTTGAATGCAACTTCATAGTGAATTCCACATCCAAGGAAGACATATCGATCATGGTCGACAGAACCACAGATAAATATGGAGTTTATAGGCTCGACATCCCTCCGGTCGACGGCTTTGAATGCAGGGAGGGCCGGGAGATGGAATCCTTCTGCCGGGCGACCTTGATGGGTAGTCCATCTTCCCTTTGCAATGTCCCTGGCTTGAGCAGCTCAACTGAGCATGTGGCAATCAAATCTAGAGATGCCAGTTTGTGTGTCTATAACTTGAATGCTTTGTATTATAGGCCAGCCAAGAAGGATCCTACTTTGTGTGGGACTGATACAGGACAACAACCTAGCTCTCTGAATTCCTCATTGTTCTTCTGGCCTCCCTTTTTCTCACCATTCCCTTCCCTTCCCAAGTCCACCATCATTCCCTTTCCCATTCCCTCACATACCATTCTTGACCCCACCACCATCTTTCCTTCCTTACCCCTTGGTTTTCACCTCCAAGTCCACCATCTTTCCTTTCCCTTCACCCCAGCACCAAAGCCACCAGCTTTCCCTTTCCCTCCAATACCATTCTTTTCCACCACCACCTCCTCCACCATCATTCCCTTCCACTGCCACCTTTTCCTCCCTTAACTCCGATCCCCTTTCCACCAATGCCTCCCTTCACTCCAATTCCATTTCTATCACCGCCTCCACCACCGCCACCTCCACCTCCACCACCATCTTTTCCTTGGCCATTCCCACCTTTCCCATTTCCTCCTTTCCCTCCTTCTGGTCCAAAACCTGGCCAGCCATCACCACCTCCACCAGTGCTTTCGCTAAGAGACCCAAAGACTTGGTTCCTTCCCTTCCTCCATCCCCCCTAATAAACCATAGAACCACCATCCACTGTTGCAGCTTTCTTTACCGATCACCATAGTTTCTATTTTATTTTATTTATTTTGTTTCATTTTATATTTAAAGTGCGCATCGTACAAGTTATTGATCATATAATGTAAACAATAACAGAACTACAAAATACTTTGTTAGTTTACAATGTCACAGCGGTTTATGGAATTTACTTGATCTCGTGTAACTTACAGATAAGCAACGAACAACTACCTGCTTTGGAACGTCTCACAGGATCCATGCAATGACCAACTTTCTTGGTGATATTTGGTTGCAAACTACTCTCTTGAATAAAGAAAATACAAAAGCAGTAGTTCTTCAATTTAATGCAATTAAAAAAGCCCTTAACAGCTCATTCCTATCCCAAAGTTCAACAAGCTGTTGTAACCCAACTTACCCAAAAGAAAAACATTTTAGAAGCGTTTCAAATAGCATACTTTTGTTTTTCCAGAATCCTAATGAAGTTTGCTCAACATGATACGGTGGTGATTCTTAATAAAAGGCACTCAATCTCCAAATAGAATGCTTCCAAAGAAACGCACCCATTATGATCACACAAATCCACCACTTTATAAAACAGATGCAACATAGTGTATTAAAAGAAAATGTGAATCAAGCTAGGAATTTATATTGCATATCATAAAAATGCAAGAACATAAATAAACTTCACAGCAGATGCAATAGTCCTCAAGAAAAACCTTGTGTAACCTTGCACATACAAAATCAGCTACAACAAGCAAAGGGATGAAAAGAGAAGCAAAGCAATAAAAGAAAGCAAACCTTAAAAGTTGGGAGCTAGTTTCAATTATCAAATCCGTCCGAGTACCTTCTCAGCGGCCTCAACTGTTTGCTCAATGTCTTTAGAACTATGTGCTAAACTTGTAAACCCTGCCTCAAACTGTGAAGGAGCCAAGTATACACCTTCCTCCAACATCCCCCTGTGAAACCTTGCGAATTTTGCAGTATCACTCCTTTTTGCATCCTCAAAATTGTGGACTGGTCCTTCTGTGAAGAAGAACCCAAACATTCCACGGATATATCCACCCGACATCTCATGTCCAGCTCTCTTCCCAGCATCCAGAATCCCATGAACAAGCTCGCCGGTTATCTTATCCAAGTATTCATAACATCCAGGCTCCATTAACCGCCCGAGAGTGTGAATTCCAGCAGTCATTGCCAAAGGATTCCCACTCAAGGTCCCTGCCTGGTACATTGGCCCTGCTGGAGCCACCATCTCCATGATATCCCTCCTCCCACCATAAGCACCAACAGGAAGGCCGCCACCAATTATTTTCCCCAATGTAGTCAAATCAGGAGTAACACCAAAATACTCTTGAGCCCCACCAAAAGCCAGACGGAAACCAGTCATCACCTCGTCAAAGACTAGAAGAGCACCTTCTTCTTTTGTGATCTCACGGAGAGCATTCAGGAATTCAGATTTTGGTGCAATGAAGCCAGCATTTCCAACAACTGGTTCGAGGAAGACAGCAGCAATCTCACCTTCGTGAGTGCTGAAGAGGTGCTTTATGGCTTCAATGTCATTATACGGGGATGTTAGAGTGTAACAGGTGGCACCTTTTGGGACGCCAGGGGAGTCAGGAAGGCCAAGAGTGGCAACCCCACTGCCTGCCTTTACAAGGAAAGGGTCAGCATGGCCATGGTAGCAGCCTTCAAATTTGATGATTTTTCTCGGCTAGTGAATGCACGGGCAAGGCGGAGCGCACCCATGCAAGCTTCAGTTCCAGAGTTAACAAAGCGGACCATCTCAATGCTGGGCACACCTGAGATCACCATCTTTGCCAGCTCATTCTCTAACACACAGGGAGCACCAAAGCTTGTGCCTTTATTCAGTGTTTCAATAAGTGCAGCATTCACCTGCATATAGTGATACCATTAGAACACAACAATGTTTCAGATTAAGATATTATTGTATGACTTTCCATATAATCTTGTTAATGCTGCATACCACATGGCAATACCATTGGTCCAACATATAGCTTCATTAATATGTTTACAATATATACCAAGTCTACAATGTACAAATGATTCCGACGCACTGAGTTCATTTGGACAGGAAAATTTCATCAATTTGCATTCAATCTTTACCAACTTTATTTTCCACCAACAAAATTTGGACATGGTAAAGCATATTACTAAAACTTGCTCATGATTAATGCTAATTCAGATTTTTTAAATAAGACACATATAAGATTCCTTCAAATCTGATTGTGGAAAATAATCACATCCAGAAGTAAATAAGTATGAAAAGTGAACTACAGCATATGCCTTTCTTTAATTCTTCCAATCAGTTCACAAAGTTTCCTGCTAATTGGTAGAATAGTTCGCATTATAACATTACTGATATGAACAAATGGATTCGTATTTTCCTCATCAGTGAGAAATATGTAGTATCTGAGATAGCATGAAGTCCTAACATTCAGTTCTTTTGGCAGTCTCCCTCCATTTTTAATATATAATCTACTACAAGTGACGATATGTAAAGAAAATCAACCAATTAAATATAATTTTAATATCAAAATCATTACTTATAAGATGCCTACAAATAAGCATCCTGTTCATGCCTACCGGTGTGACTGTGCCCCTGCTTAAGTAGCAATTTCATCATGCAAATTTTCCATTTCATTTGCTAATTAACTTTACTTACTAGTTTCTTACCTTTTGACAGCTACCTCCTTGGCCTCATGAAACTATACCTACATATGGAGTCATCTAATTGTAACCATTTTATGCTTGCACAGACTAAATATTAGTTAAAAGCTCTAGAAGTGTTGTACATGGTAGATTTGAACTTCATCAAACTGCACATGCATAATGTTGATTCAATGCTAAAAAACATTTATCTGAAGGAGAGTGAGTTTTTAGGTTCGCTTAACATGTCTGTTGCTGGCATATCTTACCAGCATTAGGTATCAAAGATTCTTACTTAGCACTTCAAGATTCTCTGCAATCAAGAATCCTGAAATCCAACACTAAAAGTTCTGATAAAATTTTGATTGTACGATAGTAAATTAATTGTTGATATTAAAGTCCTGAATATCGCATGAGTATTTTCTTTTCAATTTTTATATCAATACTTTAAATGCCTTTTTCTCACAGTAATTCACTCAAAGGGAATTTTTCAGATATAGGTTTGCCCTCAGCCTTGATTTGAATAAAGATAACATTTTTTCCAGGGAGAAAAAGAGAGCATGGCTATAAGAGCAACGCGCTATTTTGATGACACTGACTCGTAACTCTTTTCCTATCTTTATAATGTATATTCATTGGCTACCTTCATTTAAGTTCTTATACATACAAGCAAGGCTTTAAATGCCATGGGATAAAGATGTGCCGGTTTCTCCATAGAATGGGAAGCCTCACTGTCCCATCCCGTTCCGACAACAGTCCATCATGCATCTTGATGAATATCCTCCATTTTTGTCCCCTTCTTCTTTTCTTTTCTTTTCTTTCTTCCTTCCTTCTTCTTTCTTTTCTTCCTTTTCCTCTACCTTCCTTCCTTTCCTTTATTCTCCCTTCCTTTATTTTTTCAATTTTTTCTTCTTTTCTTCATTGTTTCCTTTCTTCATTCTTTCCTTTCCTTTCTTCTCTTTTTTCTTCTTTTCTCTCTACATGGATGTGTTTTGGAGTCCCAAGCCTGTCCCAGTCCTGTTGTCTCACAAGAATGAGACGGGATGACTAAACAACCCCATCCCACCAAAATGTAAAACCTTGATACAAGTATTCATGCAAGCATGCATGCCTACATACGTACATACATGCATATATTAACCAACCTTATGATCAACTGATATGCCATGAAGTCTTGCCAAAAGTTCAAATAACAGTTCGAGGAAGCCTATTTTCGAAGTTTGAAAACAATCAACCATGAGATGTTTGACCCCAATAACTATACCAACTATTTGTTTGTCTCCATTGGAGCTACAGCTTAGATTAACATTCAAAAGTCAGCATATTAAAGATAAGTAGTCTCAAAAGAGCGGCTCTGAATGGAAGTCTCAAGGCCTATAAAAATTTATGAAATAAGCATACACAAAGAAGGGGTGGCACCTTGTCATCTGCATGACCAATTATAGCAGGGCCCCACGAACCAACATAATCGATGTACTCATTACCATCAACATCCCACATGTGAGAACCCTTAACAGAATCAAAAACTATGGGCTGTCCACCAACTGATTTGAAGGCACGAACAGGTGAATTTACACCTCCAGGCATCAATTCCTAACACCACATACTCCATCAGTAAAAGGAAAGAAATAATCATGCAAATATTGGCTTTCATATCAAGATAAAGGATTTGCTATATATTCATTGAAGGATATGCATGCAGCTCCATGGCTTGAATAACAAGATCAAAACCCATAACATGTTTGAAACCCACAGAAATATATGACAGGTATGTACATGCATCTCCACAGGTAAACTTGATTTATGTTAAAAAAAGACTTTATGTTAAAAAAAGACCCAGCAAAGCTGCATACATGAATAAGGGCAGGCAAAGGAAACATAGAAGATATCAGGTGAATGGTGCAATATTATTCTTAATAATACCAGCCATTAGTTAACCATGTTGATGCAAAATAAGGTGACATGTATAAGAACTGTGGTACATGGAAGAATGACAATGCAGCATGAAGATATCTTAAGCGCCCTCTAGTTAGAACACCATAACATATAATAGATCAGCAACATAAGCCACAAGCATACATTAGCACATAAACAAAGAGACAACAAGCATAAATCTGAACAAGCTACTTTCTTCATGCAATCTCCTTCAGTGCCCCCAACAAGCTATATCAAGAGACCAGCACCAGCCAACACTTTTCAACAGGCAAATTATTAAGGAACAAGAGCCATGACAACTTTCTGAAGCATTAGAAGGTTTTGAAAATATATTGACACATCAGAAAGGTTTTTCATTTGCTAAAGCTGAAGATGTGCATGATCTTAATGAGAAATTTTGATAATAAGGACTTGTTAGATTATATTTCACTATCTACTCGGTGAACTGATATGAACATAACTGCCAAATAGATAATAACGAATATTGAATATTTACATGCCCTTCTTTAAAGCAACATATAAATGATTGTTGCAACAATGAAACTTCTCAAGTGAATGATAAAGAGACAGATGATACCAAATGAAATTGACAGAAGGAATCTGAAACATAGAATGAAGCAATGCTATTTAACTGGCCAGTGTTGATGTTGTAAAAACATTAGGTTGAAGGAAAGAAACACATGGTACAAGTTCTTGACATGAAGCTCAAGATGTGGTTCCAGATTACAGTCCAACCTGATGCAGACATCCTGTCTATCCTAAAAGTTTGGGCTGAACAGGTCATAACTAGAAGTAAAAGAGGCCAAGTTGTCTAGAGTCTCAAAAAGAGAAAAATTACCAACAAATAAGTAGAAAAAAATCAAGAAACTGAAATGTGTTAATTAAATCATATTGAGCATGTACTACAATTTGATAAGTACTCTATAAAAATTACAAAATATACGGAAATGGCAATAAATGTCTTACAACTAATACCAGCATAATTAAAAAATTTCCCAAATGAAATTTAAGCACTTCTACAAAGCCATTCAATATGCTAAACTAAGGACACAACTGCCCACTACAGAAACTCCAACGACTATGAAAGATCACTTCTAAATGTAAGATGAACCTAAAGCGGTTTCTTTTAAATCACACATTTCAGTCAAGTATCAAAACACATGATTACCTGTATAGTTTAACCAGGCAAAAAGAAAGAAAGAGATTTTAAACAAAATGTTAGATATTAGATGAGATATCAAACTAGTTGATAATTCTACAAATTATTGTAAATTTTGTGGTCCATTTCAATTGCTGCATTTAAGTCTTACATATTAACTGTCCTTTTCAATTAAGATCATGACTATTGGTAAGGGAAGCTTACAGTGTTTGTCTCTCTAGATCTGCTTGAAACTAGATATTCCAATACAGAGGCATAGATCAAGAAATGTGAGAGTTGAGAAGCCTTAATTAGTAATCATAAACCTTGAATTTCACAATAGCTAACCAAAAGCTATAGAGTCATCAAGGAATATCTGAAAGTAATTGTAGCAACCTAGATCCTCATCCAAAAAGGCTAACTGGATTATTTGGGTACCTTGGTCCTATATAAGTATCTAGAATCTATCTATTGCATAGCCGATGTGGGACTAAATATATGTCTACATAAGCCTTCGCATACGTCCTCTGTTTAAGTTCTGGCATCCTCGCCAGACTAAGGGTCAAATTTATTAAATTCCATCACAAGTACCACAAATCCAATTATAAATACCATGATCAGTATGTGGTTAGTCCAAATAGCGGCATGCTATAGTGGCCCTTAGTCCACATGGGCCATAGGCCAGGTTCACTTTGATACCATATTAACAACCTAGGACCTCACAAAAAGGCTGGCTGGAAGTTATTATTTGAATTTTTTGATCCTCTATAAGTACTCAGGAACTACCCATTGCATAGTCGGGACTAAACGCACATTGGCACGGGTCCTAACAATAACATATGATAGAGATGAATTGAGAAGATGAACTGATTAGCTGTCTCTGAATGAAACTGGAAATGCAACCTTCCTAAAAAAATGCATTCACATGCACCATATAGGAAACAATATTTTATCATCCACTCATGTTCTGTTAGGCCTTTCAAGTAGATCAGGTTTTCAATCATAATTAATCTAAATTATGTCTATACAATTATTAAATTTTATGATATGGCACATGGTGGCCATGCTTAGAGCTTTTCTACAATTCTAGGTTGGTGCCTAAGGACTATAATTGATTTTTTTAGTATAAGTGATCCAATCAAGGAGAACAAAAGATTTATTTCAACTCACTAACATCTCTTGAATAAAATAATAAACAATAAGAATTTAGAAAGTGAGGCTCTAAGTAGTTTAGTTGCATTAATTTTTCATAACCTACAAATTATAGTATATATCATGGGTAAAAAGTAGAGTCTATTGTCTTTGCTTTCACTCTCTCTATTCCCCTTCTCCAAAATCATGGTGTATGTCCTCTATTTATAATAATGAAGTCCTTATTTGAGTTGGATTCTTATTTTAACAAAAAGAAGAGAAAGTGTAAGTTCTCCACCATCCTATAGAGGTCCACTCATTTTATTTGAGTCGAATTTCTCTTCTAGTTAGAAGAGAATGAAAATTTCCCTCTTTTTATAATACTGAAGTCCAATTCACCTAAAAAAGATACAAATTATCAAAAATAATAAAATATTTTAAAAATCCTCACAATTGGATAAATATTAGATCTCGATTTTTACATCAATTTTGTCTTCAGTAACATGGCCAATTGGAAGTTATGGCTTCTCGAAATTTCAGATTCACGATTAAGTTATGGATATTAGTATCTTGAACTCTATCTGGATCTACTTGTCATAGCTAAAATACTTCACATTGAATCTAGTGATTCTCTTGGATCAAAACTCCTCTTACTTGGGAAGTTAGCTCCTGTTAAATTAAAATCAATGTTAGGTAAACGCTTGCTTTTGGGTTCTGTGGTTGAATCTCTAAGCTTTCCGATCATGGGGAAGGAAGGAGTTTCTTTAACCCACTTAACTCAAATATCTTGAATAAAATAATAAACAATAAGAATTTTAGTAAGTGGGGCTTTAAGCCCTTTACTTTTATTAATTTTCATGACCCACAATTTCTGCTGCATATCATAGATGGAAAATAGAGTCTATACTCTTTGCTTTTACTCCCTCTATTCTCCTTATCCAAAATCAAGGCGTATGCATTCTATTTATACTAGTGAGGTCCTTCTTATTTGAGTTAAATTTTTCTTCTAACAGAGGAAGGAGGCAAAATTCTCTATGATGCTTTAGAGGTCCACTCACTTATTTGAGTCAAATTCCTCTTCTAGTTAGAGAAGGATGAAAATTTTTAAGTTCTATGCTAGTGAAGTTCAATTCAAATCAAATCGGATTTCTCTCCTAATGAAAAAAGCATGCACATTACCATAAATAACAAAATAATTCAAAAATTTTCAGATTTGGGAAGAAATAGATCTTGGATCCTACATCAATTTTGTCTTCCATTGCATTGCTACATTCTCTGCAGATTAGAAATTATAGCTTCCTAAAGTTTTGGTTTGTAATTAAAGTCATAGATTTGGCCCGAACTCTATGTAGACTTGGAGTAGCAAGACTAGCCCATATCAAGTTTGATAATCCTCCTAGATCAATAAGCAAGGGCTTTGCTTATGGAAGATAGATGAAATGACTCTTGCAGTCATATATGCTTTCTTCCCTATTTAGTATAGATGAATGCTTTGGTCGGTAAAACATAGACGTACAAGAATAAAAGAAAAGAAATCCAACTACCATCTAGAATGACCTATAAGATAACCAAGCCTTTATAGTAAAGGCAAATGATAACCCTATATAAGGCTTCAATTTGTACTAGAATTTCTTCATTCATTAGCATGTCACTTCTGGCTAACTAGTCCTCAAATAAGCAATTCCTCCACTGAGAAGTACTACCAATAAATGTTGGTATCTATTTATTAGCTCTTTATAGCAAAGCAAAAATTCTTCCACAGTTTGTATCTATTTGTCCATTTATTAGCACGTCACTTCCGGCCAACTAGTCCTCAAGTCACCCAAGGACAAGCTTTAAATCACACATTTCAATCCATTACTCTAACACATTCCTTGGATGCAACAAAACCAAATCCACCTAATACCCAAGCACTTCATGAATCACCTGTGGAGCTTTAAATCCTACTTAATCAGTTAAATCTTCTCTACTTTATCTATTCCCAACTTTCTATCACATCATCAAATTAGCGCTATATAATCTTTAGTCCAACTCAAACTTGAGTTGCAATGACTACAACCTTGGGAAATATCAAGATTAGTTTTTCCAAGTTGTTTTCATATCATCCAAACCAGCACTGGAATACATACATACATACAACATACATAAAGGCATACATAACCACTTAGATAGCATAAGCCATGCTGATACTAAGAGCATAAAGCAAGATTACCATGAATCACAAACAAAGGCACAAAGTAGAGAATATAAACCACCATCCCCATGCTATTCTCTAATAATGGGAGATCGACAATCAGGTCCATGATTCTGCTTGTGGGGCTGCAACTACTCAAAGTTTCTGAAGACCTTTTGTTGGATAATTTTCTAAGGTGACTGGATGTTGAAACAGGTGCATTGCAAATTAGGTTTAGTTTAGTTCTGCAAACCAAGTATCTGCGGATGTAGACAAGGTCATATTAGGATGAGAAGTTTCATGCGCAAGAATAAGACATGGGAACCATGCTTCACAGCTTGAGAATACCTACGAGACTGGGTAGAAAATCATCTATGTTCAGACAGTTCAATACTGCTACAGTGGACCAGGTTTAAGGTTGAGCGCTCAACAAAGTGAGAAGATGGACTCTGAAAAAAGACTAGTGGGAGCAGCAGCATCTGTCATAGCTTCGGTGAAAGACTCATGTGAGGCCTTAGAGGTGGAATTAATGGTTGCTGTAAACATGTTGATCTCTTATTTAAACCCAAAAATTTTCAATTAGATACTGCTTAGACCTTCACATTGTCTGACACCACTCACCAACTAATGGAGCTAGAGCATTTCCAATTTATTTTGTACATCTTGGGGTAAGCTAATGAGACATTATTAAAAAATAGATATAATCGTTCAATTTACTAAAACTCGGAACTCTACTAAGCGCAATCATGAGCTTTGTCATATCAGTCAAGATGCCAATAAGTCCTAGATTTAGAACACAACGAAAGAGACAAAGTCAATAGCAGCAGCAAATCAACCTATCCTTCTAAATTAACAAATTCATTTCATCCAAATAGAAAGAAACCAGATTCATTCTAGAGCTGAGGAATATCAAAATTTGGGCTTTTCTGTAAATCTGATCACGATTTGGATAAAAATTTCGCACAAAATCATTTCCCAACACATGAAACCAGATTCTTTGGCCGAATTAAACAGCATCCCTCTCAAAATTAGAGTGAAAAATCCAACCTATCCACGAAAAAGATAACAAAATCTAAGCAAAGTGTCAATAAAACAACTAAAGGAAACTCAATTTAAAGATTTAGAGCTGAAACACACCTCCTCAGCAAAACAAGGGAAAAGTCTAAATTTTGACCCGATGGACCAGAAATTTACGCTGCAAGGAAGCAATTTTTTTGAGGAATTTTATGCTTTTCAAATTGAAACGAGAAGGAGAGACTGGGGTTGGGACCTTGGCGGCGTCGAAGATCTCCTCGGATTTCTGGAGCGTATAGCTTCTCCCCTCCACGGAGACGGCATTCCTCACGACCACGGAGGAGACGCGGTGGGCCGAGCGCGAGGGCTTCGATGGCGGGAGGAGACAACGGTTCGAACTCCAGGAGAGCCCAACGCCTGCGACGCCCGTCATCTCTCGCGCTCTCTCGTGCTGGCTCGCTCGCGGCGGCCTGAGGATATGAGTCAGTGGCGTTGGATAAACTAAGCGTTTGATCGGAAACTCTGATTGGATATTGCGATACACGATGTATATATGATGGGGTCGGATGTTCAGCGTAGATCGGTATTCCTCGCTTCCATTTATATCAATTTGTTTTGAAATTCAATTTTGTTTGTTTTGAGAAAATTTTGAACCGAAAAGTTTAATTCCATTCCGATTCAAGCCTTCAGAAAATCGCTGCAAACCGGTCTGACCAACAAAACCCGACTGATGTGTGTATGTGTATGTATACACATATAATCAAGTCGGACCCGATCTCATCAAACAAAATCCGACCATTGTGTATCTGTGTATATATATATATATATGTATATAT
>KE504713.1:1376166-1412492 GCA_000441515.1 Elaeis oleifera | reverse complement strand
TTCGCCGTCCCCCCGGCTGCGCACCCTCCCGGCCCCCCTGCGCCATCCATGCCATCTTCGGCCGTGCACCCCACTCCCGCTTGTGCCACCGCCCGACCCCAAACCCCATGTCCTCCCCCTCCGTCCTGCTGCCTCCCCCCCTCTACAAAAAAAAAAAGAAGAAGAGAAATCATCAGTTGAGCCGGCAATTTCATTCTTGATCATGTCAGCATCAAAGTGGCCGTGAAATCACTGATTGAACCGACGATTTCAAGATGGACGATAGTTTAAAAATAAATTAAGAAAAATGATAGTTTTGAAAATAAAAATAAAAAATATTTAAAAAATCCTCAATAAAAGCTGTTACATGTGGATGGATTAGTTTTTTTTTTTTGATAGAAAGGTATACACTATTCATTCATATAAAAAATCATGCGAGTACAAAACTCCCAAGAAGCCTGCAACACAGAGAACAAAACGCAGGCATACAAACATGTAACAACAGGTTCCAAGATAGAATATGGACAAATGCGTCAGAACACGGCTAATGCAAGACACTTTGCAGCACAAAAAAGTATGGAAACAAAGTGACTTCGCATGTAATAATGAAACAGGCGCCCTACATCTACATGGTATGGTGAATGGTTGCCAAGTTCCTGTAATAATGAAACAGAGTATATTAATTGGTACATAACAAGGTTCTGGAAGCCCGATTGCTTGAGAAGCCAGCAATCCATGATTTAAAATAGAGGTGCAAATGAGAAGGCAAGTTGAATCCTGTGAGCGCCACAGCCATTTCAAGAGAATAAATTGATACAGTAGCCATAATAAGTGCCTACCCAAATAGAGATAATAGGGAACTGAGCCTGATACGTAATTTGTCACCTTGAAACAAACTAGTATCATGATATTACTGTAAAGTATTTCAAGTATATCCAAACTCAAACAGAAATCCAGCTGCCACAGCCAATATATACCAATCAGGTCAGTCGCAACTAAACCTTTGTATAAAGAATAAATTGCAACCTTGATCTGATTAATCCAGCCAAATCTTATGACAGAACAAAAGATGTGAAGTATGAGTGATAAGATAGCCCAATATACTAAAATCAAACAGGTAAAGAGAACAAACATCCGCCGGATTACCATGTACAGAGGAATATATATTGCTCTTGCCGGATGCTTGAGACCAATGGTACCATCAATAAAATCAGTATTGAGTTATAGTTTTAATAATACGAAGGATATCAATAATTTTAAATCGATTGTGAGTTAAAGAGTACTCGTAGTTATAAAGAGATGATCATCTTTCTCAGATGAGGCATTTTTTAAAGAATAAAACTATAAGACCATGGGCCACATAGAAATAATAGAATAGTTGTGGTCAAAAATATAGGAATCCCGCAACTCATTGTTGAGAAGACCTTGCATTGACGGCGACAGTTTGGAACACTTCCTTTTTTTTCTTTTTTTTTGTATGTATTTTATTTTTATATTTTTTTCTTCCATGATCCTTTCGAACACTTCCCATTGGCTGTAACAACCACCAATGCATCTCTTCTGGAACACTTTGGGAGATATTTGATGTTCTCTTCCATAAGGATGGATTATTTATTTATTTTTTGCTAAAATAAATGAGAGTTGAAGGGGATGATCCGATACATCTATCTCTCTTGGATGTGACCATAGGACCCCAACTCTAATTGAAAATATTCAATTCGGGATCGTATTTGGATGAATATGCAGCCTTCTCCCCACCATATAGACGAATCCAATGGTGAGTACGTCATCTCAATACCATCGAAGACTAACAAATCAGATATCGTATCTGAATCGTCAGGATATGTTCCATTCGACAATCATTCGCGTCCTGACATTTAATTACAGTCTGATATCTACCGTGATTCGAATCCGAATCACGTCATTAGAAATAAAGGCCCGTTCCATTGAAATTAGTTTACTAATATGGTCTTTAGCTATTAGCATTAGTGTGAAAGTATTTTAGTTGATATAACACATCGGTCCAAATATATGCATTTGTTCATTATTTCTTAATACGGAGATTGGATCATACTTGCACTGTGAGTTGATATAATTTTGTTGTCGACCATGGTCACCCCTTTCTCTACCACCTAAGTCATAAACCCAAACACGAGCTAACATGACTCCTAGTTGATTTTTTTTTTGTTGTGTGCATATCGGGATGGCATGTTTTCCACTTAGAGGGGAACATCAATCAAGATATGAAGTTGAAATTTAAAGCAACGTGAACTGACGGCCAAACAAGCTTGATTGGTTAATTTCGATCCCTGTAGCATGATTTGATTCCAGTAATAAATTCCGTGGGCCATTCTCTGACAACAACCACGAAAACGATCATCTCGGTTCCTAGCTCGGATAACTATAGATGTCCCAAGTATCACGTAACCGCCAAAGTTGTGTTAAGTTGTGAAGTTGGGCGGCTGATACCGGTAAGCCATGGATAACCGGCAGCTGCACTTAACCCGATTGGGATATCGTGGTTCAGACCTGAATTGGGCGAAACTCCGAAAATAGATCTGATGGGTTTGGCTTCAATCATCGGGTAGCACATAACCAAACCATACCCTTTTTTTATACTTACTCTGCAGACAGCACCCAACATCAGAACCATATAACAGGTCAAAATTGTGGCAGCAAATTTGTAGCACTAGGCGGATACATAGTGGTGCATGTGCCAAAATCGGAAAAGATTTTCCAAAAAGTTGGGCGCATCCATTAAGTGGCTCAAAACTTGCTCACTGGTCCGATTCTCGGGTGCTTGGAAGGCCGTGCGTCGGTGGAACCGTGCTCTTACCGGGTGGGTCTACTCTACTACGAGAATTTCTGACTGAGTCGTCTGAAGAGGGCAAAGGCTGATGGTGAGGCTTCCTTGATAAGATGGGCAGAGCCTTTTTTTTTTTTCCAACGGAAGCTTCGTATCCTTTTTAGTCCGTGCTTGGATGGCAAATATCCAATCAATAATCCTATGTGACTATATATTATCGTGCTAAATATAAACAATCAAATTAATAAACTAAACCTCTCCGGTTCAAATAAAAACCTAACTCTTCAACCATATCCTAAACTTTAAATTCCTTTATCATAAACTAGCAGGAGCAGCAACAATCGGGATTCACTTTCGGAAGGATTCAGGTTGTATCTTCTGTGTCAAGAGATGATTGTTCTTCTTTCGTAATGTCAACTGTTAGATCACAATTTATATAATTTTTAAAACTTTCAATTCCTTTCTTTCATCCGTTAGCATGGATCATGAAACAGATGTTATACTTTGAAAATATGTAAAATACTATCTAATGATTTATAATATGAAAGAAATCAATTATTTTTTTTGTATCAAATAAGATACAATCATTCTTTATGAGAAAGATACAACCCGCACCTTTTTCAAAAATGACATAAAAATTGCCATACCGTTCTACTTGAAAAAGTCCAACACGAGTCCTAATTAAATCAAGCAAAATCTACTTTCGATGCCCACCGACGTAAAAGAATCTAGAATTCAAAACTCTTATTTTAAGGGTATACATGGTTTGATTTAGATTAGTCTACGATTAATTTTAAATTAAACCAACTTGAATCAATTTTTAAATACAAAATCAAATTAAGATGTCCATATAAAAAAATTAGTTCAAACTAACTAAAAAATTGGTTTGATTCGGTTCGATTTGATTTATCAGATTATGGACTATTGAATTTATGTTAAATAGACAGTTTATGGGATCATTAAATAGATTCCTATCTATTTAATTTATTTTGATCATACCGAATGATCTACTTATGGGATAGATCGAATGATCTACTTATGGGATAGATTGAATGGATAATTTATAAAATAAATAATAAGTTAAATATAGAAGTAATGAATAAAATAGAGACCGGACAAAATATAAATGAACAGTTCGTGTGTGTACACGCACGCACCTACGGATCTATCCGATTTAAATCAAAATTTTTCAAGATTAAATTTAAATTAAATTATTTTTAAATTTTTAAAATTTTTAAATCAAAATTTAGTCGGATCTTAAAAATTGATTTAAAATAATTAAAATTAATGTTATGAATCAATTTTAATATATATATATATATATATATATATATATATTGATAAGATGGCCGTCTCATGCAATTTTAATACGGATACAATCAAAAAATTTAAAAATATATCGATAAAATAAAAAATCATTTCAAACTCCATTGAAATGCTGAGCTAACAAACGAAGTCGCTCGGTCCGCCGCCTGTTCGTCCCATCAAAGAGAATATCCGTACTCACTTTTCCCCGTTGTTCTCGTCATCGAAATCCAAAGGTTCAAGAAACCCATCGAATGGACGGCCAGATCAAATTCAGTCATCAAGACCGTCTGCCCAGGCATCACGTGCCATAACTTTCAGCGATCCCACTGATCCAACGGTTCGGGCCGCCCCGTTAGGTTGGGTGTCCCAGGAAACGGTGAAGCGTACGGTCGGATGGTATGCAAGAGTGCGAGAGGGTTGGTAGGGAACGTAGAATATACGCACGACGAGATGTCCCACAATCCCATCTTGTCACCGATTATTTTTTTAATCGACTCCAAATGTGTCTATCACCACCGTCGCTCATTTGACCATCATCAGATCACCCCATCCACGGCAGCGAGCACACGATTTTCGCCCAGACGAGAAAAGGTATGCCTACTCGTGGTGTCTGGATCCCGTGCCTGGATCCCGAGAAGGTGAATGATTGTGCTTGATTGGATCCGGTTACCAGCGTCGAGTTTCCCTTGGTCTTCGCTCGCTCCGGGTGTTAAAAAGAGTTGGGTTGTATCTTTCGTGCCAGAAAATGATCGATCCTTTTCCGACACATCGCCCGTCAGATCACGATTTTCACGCCTCTCAAAGCACTCCAAACCTTTTCACTCATCCTCCCGCACAGATCTGGAAGAACCATTTCACTATCCAACGGCGGATGCGCCCAAAGGAAGGTGAATCCTTCTTTCGCGCGAAAGATACAATACGGTCCCATTAAGAAAACCCATCGGTCCTTTCTTGATTAAAAAAAGCCACCGTGCTCCGCCAACCGCAACAAAGCTACCTCTTTTAAAACGCGCAAGGATTCTACCAAAAGAAAGTCGCAGGTTCGAAGAAGAAGCTCTGGACCCAAAAAGCCGTTCCATTCCTTTCTCCCTTTATTAAGGCCTTCCGTTTTGCCCCGCTCCGACAACCATGGCGTCTGCACACACCAAGGCGATCCTTCGGCCCTCCGCCGCCAAGGCGGAGCTCGTCCCCCTCCTCCCTTCCTGGAACGCCGCCTCCTCGGTCTCGCTCAACGCGTCGTGGTCACGATCTCGGTTTCTAGGCCTAAGGCTTGCCGAGGTTCCCAATATCTCAGCTTTACATGGACGGAGGGGCCGAAGGGATCTCCGGATCGAGGCGTCTGCGGCGGAAGGAGCGAGGCCAACTGTGCTGGTGGCGGAGAAGCTGGGGAAGCGGGGCTGGAGCTGCTTCGGGGATTCGCGAACGTGGACTGCTCGTATAAGCTCTCGCCGGAGGAGCTGTGCGCCAAGATCTCGCTCTGCGACGCGCTGATCGTGAGGAGTGGGACGAAGGTGACGCGGGAGGTGTTCGAGGCGGCGAAGGGGCGGCTCAAGGTGGTGGGGAGGGCCGGTGTGGGGATCGACAACGTCGATCTCCAAGCCGCCACCGAACACGGGTGCCTCGTCGTCAACGCGCCCACCGCCAACACCGTCGCGGCGGCGGAACACGGGATCGCGCTCCTAGCCTCCATGGCCCGGAAGGTGGCCCAGGCCGACGCCTCCATGAAGGCCGGTAAGGTTTCCTCCCTTCTGTGTCTCTCTCCATCGTCTTCTTCGCCCTTGTAATGCGTCGGCTTCGGATCTGATTGCGGAGTGGGTGGATGAGTGGGTGGGTTGCATTCTTGAGATCCGGCGTGGAATTATTTGCTTGGACCCATTCGAAAAGCCTGGCCCTTGGACGCTTTTTTGTCACTTCCGGTGAGCTTACCTGCTATACCTGTCCAATGCCACCTCCACCGCCCTTTCACTAGCTCTCCTATTAAGAGGGAGAACTTTTGGTCACAAAGACGTATTTTCAAATCAGGAATGGAGGGATTGGGGTAGCGCGGGCGGTAGGTGCATTCTGTACTGTTGGATCGAAGTGGTCCAAATGAAGGATTTGACGTATTAATTGATAGGAGTTTAGTCAAAGTTTTAGTTTTCATATGATTGGGAGCATCGCTGAGATAATTTGACTTTTCTACTATCTTTGCATTGCTCTCACCATTTTGTTGTGATTTTCTGATATACCCGTGCCTTGGAATAAAAAAGGTTCTCTTATCTGTGAATTTCGTATATTCTTTGTGGATTGCTTTGATTTAGATCTGGCGAAGGAGAGGCAGAATTTACATTGGTATTAAACCAGGGCCTTCAGTGCCTTCATGGATTTCTAAACCTTATGCATTAGTGCGCAAAATGGATCCAGTTTATCAGTTTTTATGAGGTAAGCTCCACGTGAAAATGAAAATTATTGTTAGAGCATGTTTGGTTGGAGGAAGTTGGGCTCTGGAATGGGATTGGGAATGAGTGACTCCCATTCCAACTATTTGGTTGTAGGGAATTCCATTTTCATTATGATTCCAAGAGGAATGGGAATGCTTTAATCCCCAAAATCTAATCTAGTTTCTTACCTAAGGTTCAAATCCTATTCCGTTTCCAATTCCGATTCTAGTCATAAACCAAACATGTCGGACAATATGACTATTCTGATTCTTATTTCAATCCATTCTAATTCCAATTCTGATTGTGAACCATACGCACCCTTCTAAAAAGATTATTCTAGAATAAATGAGCAATAGTTAGGAGAGGTGCGCCAGCAGTGAGCAGAAGCGAGGTTATTAGATATTGAAGGAAAGCCCAGCAACCTTCATTCTAGCCGATTTGGCTGTATAGTCCTAAATTACTGAGAATTGAAACATTTTTTAATATTTTGGGTATTTCTTTAGATTTGAGTATCTATATGTGATGGAATATTCATTTCACTGAAATTGGTGCATGTTTGGTTTGTGATGGAAACGGAATCAGAATCAGAATGAATTAGAATGAGAACTGGAATGTCATATCCTCCAATGCATTTGGTTCGTAATTGGAATTGAAATCGGAATTGAAATGGGATATGAATACTAGGAAAGAGTAAAATTAGATTTGGGGATTAGACCATTCCCAGCCCCTATGAAATTGGAATGGGAATGGGACTCTCCCAACCAAATGGCTAGAATGAGAGTCACTTATTTTCATTCCCATTCTAGAGTCCAATTCCCCCTAAGCAAATATGCCCCTATGGTAAGAGATATAGCAGGGTCATCAATATGCACTTTCTGGTTGGATAGAGACCAGTTAAATGCATCATTCTTCCTTCTAATAAATACCAATCATTGAATTACAAATTGTATGCTGCACAATTGTAGAATGGGAATGAGATAAGTGACTCAAATTCTAGCTATTGGTTGGGCGGAGTCCCTTTTCTATTTTGATTCTAGGAGGGAATGGCAATGCCCCAATCTCCTAAAGCCCGATCTCTACTCTCTTCTGGGATTTAAATTTTATTCTGATTTCGATTCTAATTCCGGTCATAAACCAAATACGTTGGAGGATATAGCCATTTCGATTTTCATTCCGATTCTGATTCCGGTTGCAAACTAAATGCGCCCTAATTTATATACAACTTAAGAGTTAGTATATACACCCGCACTCCATCTATAGTCCTAGGTCCTAATATGTAATTAGATCTACTTTTGACTAGTTGTGCATTGATATGATCTTTTCCCAGATAGTTCATTTTATTTCTTTGGTGCATGGGATTTTGATGCACTTTCATGCACTTCAACAATCAGCAAAATTTCTATTTTTTGGTTGTAATACTGTCTTCTGTCTTCTGTTTAAGCATATTATGAGCTGTATTTCTCCTATTCATGCAGATATACAGATAAGTTCCTTCTAGATGACAAATTGAGAAAAAAGAGTTTCTTACTTCTGATGATAACCTGCAATGTGCTTCAGGAATCTTAACCTGCTCTGAAAACTGTGTCCGGTCTTATCTAGAAGAAGGTCTTTCCTTCTGATTGGACAATTTCTTCTCATCTATTTTCTTCCCCTCTTTGCTAATTCTAGCGGCTGTTAAAATTTCATGAAGTGGTGCCGTGACCGTATGTTCAGTCACTGTCATATTTCCCAACCATAGGCTTCTCTGTATGTAATACTTGGCGATGTCCTTGATGGGTCATGATAGCTACCTTCTCACGTTTTTGTTTGATGGGAAAAAGAATTGATGCCTGTTTTATGACTACATGCATGCCATGTAATATAATTCCTTGATCATGTTTTGATTTGCATTAAAGTTGGTTTATTTGACTAATTGGCCATCCATGTATTGCTTGATACAACATGTCATGCATGCTCACTTGCTTTCACTGTATTTAAATATCTATTTATGCGATCATTCTTGGTTGATGTGCATCAACAAAATCAGATGTTTCATGATCAGAAATTTTAATATATGAAGCTATACAGCTGCACTAATATCTTCATGATATTTAGGGAAATGGCAACGAAACAAGTATGTTGGTGTCTCTCTGGTGGGTAAGACACTGGCAGTTTGGGTTTGGAAAGTTGGTTCCGAAGTTGCACGGCGTGCTAAAGGACTAGGTATGCATGTCATTGCTCATGATCCATATGCCCCTGCTGATAGAGCCCGTGCCATTGGTGTGGAACTTGTATCAATAGATGAAGCAATATCAACTGCTGACTTCATTTCACTCCATATGCCACTTACTCCTGCCACTTCAAAGCTTTTCAATGATGAAACTTTTGCAAAAATGAAAAAAGGAGTGAGAATCATTAATGTTGCCAGAGGTGGAGTTATTGATGAGGATGCCTTAGTGAGAGCACTCGACAATGGCACAGTTGCACAGGTACTCTTCGGATATGTTGTTCAAACATGTTTGTGTTGTTAAAATGCAATATGGTCTCCTATGGATCATTCATGCTTACTTTAGGATTGTATGGCCGGGAGATTGGTGCTTGTTGAAACGTTATAATTATGGACATGTCCTGGGATTTTCAATGCACATTGACATGTTCATATGTTTGCCCGCAGCTCCATGGTTAAGGTGCAATGATCAAAGCATATCTTCACATCAGTGAAAAGGAATTCCAAATTATTTTGAATGCAAAGTTTTAGAGGACTCTGCTGAACATGTAAGTTTATCTTACTAACTATTTTCTGATCTGGATCAGGCAGCGCTTGATGTATTCACTGAAGAGCCCCCACCAAAGGACAGCAAATTGGTGCAGCATGAGAATGTCACTGTAACTCCACACCTTGGGGCTAGTACCGTGGAAGCTCAGGTGTGCCTTTTGGCCACAGCATTTCTTTAGACTTGTATTTCATATCTTCTTTAGCTAAAACTATGATGAAAATTGTTAGGAAGGCGTGGCCATTGAAATAGCAGAGGCTGTCATGGGTGCATTGAAAGGTGAACTTGCTGCTACTGCTGTGAATGCCCCCATGGTTCCTGCTGAGGTGATCATTTCAAACATACCAAACAATGCTCCCTGATGCATTCTACCTGCTGTATTTAACTCCTACTCTCTTTTATTTTTTCCAGGTTCTATCTGAGTTAGCCCCCTATGTTATCCTGGCTGAGAAGCTGGGCAGGCTGGCTGTGCAACTAGTAGCTGGTGGAAGTGGCATCAAGGGGGTGAAAGTGGTATATACATCAGCTCGAGACCCTGATGACTTGGATACAAGAATCCTCCGAGCCACGATAACAAAAGGTATCATCGAGCCCATATCCAGTGTGTTCATCAACATTGTCAATGCTGATTATACTGCCAAACAAAGGGGCCTCCGAATCAGTGAGGAACGGATTTCCCATGATGGCTCTCCTGAGATCCCATTGGACTCGATCCAGGTGCACCTGGCTCATCTTGAATCTAAGTTTGCCAGTGCCTTGTCTGATGCTGGTGATATTAAAGTGGAGGGGAGGGTGAAGGATGGCATTCCACATCTCACTCTTGTGGGATCTTTCAGTGTAGATGTGAGTCTTGAGGGAAACCTGATACTTTGCAGGCAGGTTGATCAGCCTGGCATCATTGGACAGGTTGGGAGGATTCTGGCAGAAAACAATGTGAATATCAACTTCATGAGTGTTGGCAGGACTGCACCAGGGAAGCAGGCCATTATGGCTATTGGGGTCGATGAGGAACCCAACAAGGAGGCTTTGAAGAAGATAGGTGAGATACCGGCCATCGAGGAGTTTGTGTTCCTTGAACTATAGAGGCAAAGGCATTCCTCTTTACACTTCCATGAATCCAGTAATTTGCATTGGGCAAGCTATAAATAAGTTCTCTGCTTGGAAAGCATTAGCTTCATCTGTACCCTTGGTATTTGAGGTTCTTTGTGAGTGCGGTATCTCTAGCCCTGCTAGGAAGTAGCAAAATGGAAGATTTTTGTGGCTCTTCTTTGGTCAGTGGCATCTGTTTATGTGGAGTCAACTTCTTGTATAATTGCGACCACTGTAGTCAGTGATAGTTTCTTCTCCTGATTGCGGCATGCATTCTTTGAGTATGAGCCTTGGTGTAAGCATTATACTCAACTTTGTGTTATTTGGAACATTTTAGATTGTAACGCCAATAATCAAATGTTATCAGTGCATCTTTTCTGCTGAATCAACATTTCTTCTACCTTAATTTCAGGATCATGCAAACTATGCCTAATGTTATTCTTTAGTACCCACCTGTCAGGAGTACTGTAATCAAAACTTCAGGAGAATTGCCCTTATAATTTTACTGTCAATTTTTCCTCCTCCGGCCATTTGTGTTCATATAATTGTTGTTTTCAACCATGATTTGTTGGCTAGTCCTGGAATTGCTTGGGGAATTTTAGGAGTGAACCTGGACTAGGTGATCCATGTGTGTGCAGATGCCAGAAAAACATGTTTTGATTTCATTTTTTACTTGACATGCTATTATGCTAATCCATTTGAATGATAA
Source organism: Elaeis oleifera (assembly GCA_000441515.1). NCBI lineage: Eukaryota > Viridiplantae > Streptophyta > Magnoliopsida > Arecales > Arecaceae > Elaeis > Elaeis oleifera. Next base: position 1,401,428 of record KE504713.1, on the reverse strand, counting down.
GGAAAGTTATTGGAATCCTTTTGCTTTTTTAAGCATTTGTTTTGGATCAAATAGTAGTTTCTCCCACTGATGGCTGCCTTGAATACATGGATGATTGTCATATTCGGTGATAACGGGTAGGGGGGGAAGAAAATGAAATAGGAGAATTCTTAAACCAATCTCTTTACTTTTCCCCATCTGTTCTTTCTTTCATTTTTATCATCTCAAATATAAGCCGGTTATGCTCTCTCTCTAAAAAGAAAAATAAATAAAGACAAAAGAAAAAAAGACTTATTATCTTAATCCGCAAAGTCTTTGTATAAATTTGAGCCACGAACATTTTGTTTTAGAAGCTTAGGCTAATTATGTGGCTCCAGTGAAGATATATAAGTTGCATAATGGTATTAGAGCCTTACAGAATTTTAGGAGGCATTTCGTTAATAATAGAAATCAGAATAAATTGAAATAAAAATCGAAATGTCATATTGCCTAATATTGTTGGCTTGTGATTAAAATTAAAATTGAAATAGCCTTCAAATATTAGAGAAAAGTAGAATTTTGTATGAAAAAGAGAAAATATGGTTGGATTTTGAGGGATTAAAATATTCTCGATTTTTTTTAGAATCAAAACAAGAATGTGACTTTCCATAATTAAACAGTTAAACAAAGATTACTCATTTTATTCCCATTAACGTGCCCATATTAACAAGCATACAGATTGGTAGATCTGCGTTGAAACCGCAATTAGCTGTTAGTGGTCCACAATACGGATGCAGGGCAATGTGTACGGTTAGTAGGGTAGGAGAAATTTGGTGCTAGGCACGACACGAGTACCGTGCCGTGCTAGCATTAGTTTACCCCTGCCAGCCCACCTCGACCGGGAATGGTGGGGAATATAGTGGAACAAAACCCCCTATCTTGTTTTATTCCTACTCATCCCACTAAAAGAATTTATGGAAGGAAGTTAGGAGGGGGTTGAAGGAGATTTTTCGCCAATCTATCTGTCCCCTTTTTTCCAACTTATTCATATTATTCATTTTTTATAAAATATTTTCCACCCAAAGTTGAACTATATACTTTATATTAATATTAACCAATCAAAATCCACAATAAACTAACCAAATTCGATAACCAAATTGTTGAGTATGACCTACACTACAAAATATTTAAAAACTCAAATTCATACATTTTGATAGTCTTTAATCTAATCATTAGGTAGACATCAAACTAAATAGTTTTAACAATATGATACTATATTACGATGTAATTATGAAAATCTAATAAATTTATATCTATCTATATTTTAAGATGTATTAATCATGATTGATAAAATAGATTTCTAATTTATGCTATTTCATGTATTTTAGTAGTGCAATCGGTACCGGTAATTCTTATATCAACTTAATGAGTAAACTTGAGATTGACAAGAAATGTATGAACTTTAATTTCTAAATATTTATCGTGCGATAGATCATATTCAACAATTTAAATCTTCAATCTAAATAGATTAATGTTAATTTTAAAATTATTAACTTCTCTTCTAAAGAGTCAATTATAAAATATGTTGTCCGACTCAATTTATAATGCTATAAAAATTTCATAAGGTGCAGAGGTGTAAGCAGCTTCACATTTTGTTCTAAATATTTATTTGCAATATGTATCGTTTATAAGATCTCAAGTATTTTGGATTAGATCACAAAAGTTTGAGAACCATTGGGACAAGTCAACCGACCTCCGACTCTGACTCTACATAGGTTGCATAAACACATTACGTTGACTCACAATCGACTGACCGACTGATAGTCGGCTACTGTCAACCATCAGCTAACAATTTGATTAACTCCCGATCGAAGACTATCGGTCTATCAGAGTTACCAACCGATGCTCATTCGAATCTTCTACCGACTTATCAGTATTACCGACATATAGTCGGCCTATCTGCTCAACACACCCTAACCGTTATGAACAGTTATCGACTATGTGTCACGGTCATTAATAAGAATAAATAGTCCACTAACTCCACGATTATGGTCCAATAATTTAGTACCATAAAAGACGGGACCACGTGTTTGACGGTTACATAAGAATCATCTATAAAAGGGAGGTAAACGAACAGCACGAGTAAGATAATTCTGGACTAAAACTCTGCCACTCTCAATATTCTTATCTGTTGTTCACCAACCTCCTTTCTGAATTAAGTATCGAAGGGTCTCCGTCGGACACAACTCCGATCTATGAGGATTTTATCTTGCAGGTGCTCTTCACCGGCAACAGGCGACAGGAGATTGGCCGCAACAGATTGGCACGTCAGATAGGAGAATCGACATACTTGGTCTTTTTCTCCTGACATCTGGTCAGAAGAAGTTCATAATGATCGCCATCGATTACTTCACCAAGTGGGTGGAAGCTGAACCTCTGGCACAAATCATTGAATGTAAGATAGAAGATTTCATTCAGAAATCAATCATATGCAGATTCGATCTACCACACACCATCATCACCGACAATGATCGACAATTCGATAATCAGAACTTCAAAAAATTCTGTGCGAAATTTTACATTACGTACAAACTCACATCAGTCGGCCATCCATAATCCAACGGAGAGGTGGAAGTAACAAATCGAATAATTCCGCATGAACTCAAGACCAGACTAAATGAAGCTAAAGATCTCTGGGTGAAAAAATTATATCCAGTCTTATGGACATACCGAACAACTCCTCGTATACCAACGGAAGAATCGCCATTCAATTTGACTTATGAAACAGAAGCAATGATCCCACTTGAGATCGGATTACCATCAGCAAGAGTAGAACAATACAGTGAGTCAAGTAATTTAGAATGTTGGAGAGCTGATCTAGATCTATTTCTAAAAGTCCGACAACAAGCTCAACTTCGGATGGCAGCATATCGGCAACGAGTAGCTCGGTATTATAATGCAAAAGTTAAGCCAAAGATTTTCTGTCCAGAAGATCTGGTCCTAAGAAAAATTGAAGTTTCAAGACTTTTATATCAAAAAAATTATCTCCGAATTGAAAGGACCTTACAGAATAATCGAAACACTTAGATTGGATGCATATCGACTGAAAACCCTTAAGGGAGCAGCTATTCCTCGAATGTGGAATGCTGACAACCTAAAGATATATTATCAATAAAGCTATTCATATGTACAATATTCAGAATGAAATATTGAATTTTAAAATTACAAAAGCATCGACCAACTACAAAGTGAGTTTAGATCGATAAATAGATGATCAATTTTCATCGACTATATTTCGATTTTTCACTGTAAAACCAACATATCAACCATATTCGGTTTCACTGTAAAGCCAAAATACTAACTGTATCTCGGTACCGACTGTATCTCGATTTTCACTGTAAAAGCTGACTTTAGTCGAACAACTATTATGCCGACTTAATTTTAACTAAGTAGAATACAATGCCAATACGATCCAGATCGAATTGAAATTATACCGATCTGACTACGGTCAGTTGAAGGATATTCGGCTTGCCACCGATTATCAAATAACTATACATACTAACCCGACTACGGTCGATTGAAGGGTATTCGGCTTATTATCGTTTATCCTAATACCTAAAAGGTAATGTCTATTAACATTCGACTAACGAAGGAATTCTACAAGTACATTCGACTTGTCGATCAATATTCGGTAGTTAAATAGTAATGCTACGACATTGCAAACACAGAAAAGAAAGTTGGTACTTAGAAAATTTTTTTTCATTCATTCATTGAAAAGAAGATAATAAATAGGATCCAAGTCTGATTACAAAGTTTCTAATTACAAAAGAAGACAAAATAATACATCGATCACCAGTCATCGTCCCTATCTCCTTGCTCCGATGCAGCATCGATGACTGGAATGTCTTCTGGTGCAGTCGGGGCAGTGTCTTTAGATGGTGTAGCTTCATCTTCGGCAGCTCCATCTTTCGAGACAGAAGGGATGATACTGCTCAAGTCCAAATTCGTGTACAGCTTTCCGACTACATCTCGACTGTCTTCGTATCCGACGCAATAGGAAGCGAACCCACCTTCAAGAATTTCTTCTTTGAACTCTTCAGAGTTCTTGAAGTTCTCAATAGCGTGGTTCAAAGCCTTCCTTGCAGACTCTGCTTTCACTCTCACCAACTTTGTATCAGCTCTTACGGAAGCCGATTCATCATCGACCAGTGCCAACCTTTTCAGGGTGACTCGATATCTTTACGTTCGGCTTCGAGTTCTTCAATACAGCCATCCCGTTCTTATCGAAGTCGGTGGATAGAATACTTTTTGCTCTTGATTCGTGATTTAAGAGACAAGATATTCTGGCGAGCCAACTCAAGTCTGACTTCAGAAGATTGGAGATCGACAGTCAGATGGGTGACTTCTTCCCGAAGCTTCTCCTCCCGCTCGGTCGCCACCTGGAGTTGCTCGAGGGCAGTCATCTTCTCAGTATTGGCGGCCGCCACTCTGTCCATCCATGACTGACGGAAGTCGGCAATCTTCCGATAGACAACCTCCAGGTCATGCATGTCATGTGCCCACTAAAAATAAAAGACAAACCAAGTCAGATCAGATCAGATAAAATATATATATATATGTTGAAGAACTTATCCTGAGTATCATCGGGTAGAAAGAAGCGAACATTTCGGCTACAATTTGATTCTTTCTGTTCTCTTGATCAGTCGGGAGAAGAGCGACTTGGATGAGCCGCTTGGCCAATATTGGATTGGTCAAGACCGACTCACCCTCAGAAACTCAAATGTCGAACAAAATCGAGTGGCCTGGCGACGATCCATCATCTGTCGAAGTTGCCGGTGCCTTCCTCCGGTCTCTTGTCAGCAGCCCGCACTTGAGAATGCGGGGAAATCGGAGCTCGACTGCTCCTGAGATGGTTCTGCTGGAGGAAGGACCGGTGCAGCCGTTGATTGCTCAGCCGCGACTGACTTCACGGTCCAAACTTCAGCTGGTAGAGCTGCCGATGGTACTGCTACAACTCCGTCTTGTTCTGCCGCCCCAGTTTCAACAGATGGCACCTCAGGGAGCGGTAAACCGGCTCAGAAACCGATGCCGATGGTACGTCAGATTCTCTTGCCGGCGCAGATGGAGGAGCTACCCGATCCTTCTTCGATGATCGGGAGGATCCAGCTTCGGATGCTGCCTTCTTCTTGGCAGCATGTTGATGAATATCGATGGTCAATACTCGTATCCTCGGCTGCATAGCTGCAATCAAAATAAAAGGTCAGTATAGTTCAAAAATAAAAAAAAATGATGAAAGTGATCAACATTGCTATACCTAAGGAAGTGATCGAACCAAGACCGGCATCGTAGAGAGCTTGTTCGGTCATCAGCTCTCTCTACGGCGGTACTACCATATCCTTCAGCTAGTGAAATTCTCTTGATCATCGACCTCCATCTGACTATTCTCGTTGGGCCAGTCTTTGTGTCACCCCAATATGAAGGAAAGCTCCAGGAAAGAGAAGAAGAAGCAAAAAAGAATTGGTTCTTTCATCCACGAATGGATGATGGAAGACTGGTGATGAAGGAAAGACCTTTTCTTAGGTTGAAGAACCACCAATCCTTGACCTTAGGATGGGGACGAAGAACAAAAAGATGCGGAAGAGAAGGACGAGGCTTGATCGATATAAGCCGATACAACAAAGCAAAATTAATTATCAGTCAGACCGAGTTTGATGCCAGCTGAGCAGGGCAAAGATCATATAATAATCAAGCAAATTTCGGAGGAACTCCGAAATCAAAAATCGAAGACTGATCCAAAGATCTTCGACGTAGAAGACAACCTGACCCGAAAGAGAAGAGTTCACTCGACCATTAGAGCCAGGAGCGAATATTTGATACTGCTTCAGGATACGATATTGCTCCCGGAGCTGTTCAACACTAGGTCCGGACAGAGAAGAAGCTTCCACTTTTAGACCCGAAGGAGATTCATCGGTCGGATTTTCCGACCGACTAGAAGAAGCCCTAGCCATAAAAGGTGGAAATCTAAAGAAGACTCTAAAACGAAAGGGAAGATGAATTCAAAGGACGAAAAATTGGATCTGAAAGCCAAAAAAGAAAGTGGAGAAGAGACCTGGAGCTCTCTGGTACTGGGGCGACCTTCCGGCAGAGCTTCCACAACAGAGAATGGTGACAAAATACCAAGTAAAAGTTTGGCTGAAAGTGACCCTATATATATAGGATCCATCAACAGTCCAGATAAAATCGATCAAATCGAAATCTCATCAGATGACGACACGTGGTAATATCTGGATTGACCATTGGTCGGACGGTTCGACGCACCTGCTTTTGATCGTGCCACCTCACCGTCATCCGTGTGAACAGCTCCGACCCAATGATGTTTGGATACGTGGCCAAAATTTACTAGTCAGAATCGTATCATCTGGCACCGAATTATTTTTCTGAAACGACGTCCGATACTGAATTGTTCTATCGAAATAACAGTCCAATAATGATTCTGCAGCTACCGAAATGGCAAAACAACCGGAGAACTCTCAACTAGCAGCCAAGTCGGAGCTCGAGACAGTACGTGACGACTCCCTTCGTCCAACGTGATAGACCACGTGATAATATACACGTCGGACCATCTTGGACTTGAGAGTGGGGGGTAACTGTTGGGACAAATCAACCAACCCCGACTCCGACTCTACATCGGCTACATGAACACATTACGCTGACTCACAATTGACTGACCGATCGATAGTCGGCTACTATCAACCATCAGCTAACAATTTGGTTAACTTCCGACCGAAGACCATCGACATATCAGAGTTACCAGTCGATGCTCATTCGGTCTTCTACCGACTTATCAGTATTATCGACATATAGTCGGTCTATCTGCTCAGCACATCCTAGCCATTATGAACGGTTATCGACTATATGTCACAGCCATTAATGAGAATAAACAGCTCACTAATTCCACGATTATGATCCGATAATTTAGCGTCATAAAAGGTAGAACCACATGCTCGACGGTTACATCAGAATCATTTATAAAAGGGAGGTAAACGAACAGCACAGATAAAGCAATTTTAGGTCAAGACTCTGTCACTCTCAATATTCTTATCTGCTGTTCACCGACCTCCTCTCTGACTTAAGCATCGGAGGGTCTCCGCCGGATACAACTTCGATCTGTGAGGATTTTGTCTTGCAGGTACTCTTCACCGACACTAGGTGATAGGAGATTGGCCGTAACAAGAATAAATTATACAACTCTCCTCAAACAATATCAAAAATAAATTATAAAAAATGAGAAGTAACCAGAAAACATGTATTTTATTTCTCTTAGGTTTGATAGTTGTTGCAAGGCATCTGGTCCCTAACATATAAATTTCTTACTAGCGCGTGTTCTTGTTTAAACAATTTTTTAATCTAAAGCAATGGTATTTGCCAGAATAATTAAATTTATAATGGCCAAAGGTTGCAGGGTAGGAATTAGGAACCAAACGAAAAATATGTTACCATAGCAAATAAAACAAGAAGAAAGATTTTCTAAAAAGTTATAATTAATAGTACATTAAAATAGATTAATTAATTTATTTTCATTGATTTACAAGAGTAATTTGTGAATTTTTTATGAACTAACACATTTCCTAGTGGTCACGGTACTCCATTCGGCAACTAGAGATTTTAAATATAAAACTGAAATACTACATCCAAAAAAAACCTGAATTCTTCCAAATATTCAATAGCCTAAGTCCGTGCAAAGGAAAGGGTTGTATCTTTCGCGCGAAAGAAGGATTCACCATCCTTCGCTGTAATCCACCGTTGGATCGCGTAATAGTCCTTCCAGAACAGTGAAGCAAGTTGATGAAGAAGTTGATCCAATGGATCACGTCGCGGAAGAAGAATAATCATTCTTGAAGCAAAAAATACAACCCACACCCTCTCTTCCGGCGAGTTCCCCTCATTCCAGTCTCTTCCCTTGGAAACACCCCACCAGTCCAAAGGCCCCACCACCGACCCTCAAGAGGCGAAAACTGCGAGCCAAGCAAGCAGATCGCGGTTCTACCATTAGGGCTCTTTTATCTCTCTCTAACCCTTCGTGGTCGCAGGGAATAGGATTCTGCTCCACCGATCTGCATTGGCCCTAGGGGAATCCGAGCCCTCGGATCCGATCGATCCGTCGCCGCCATGGGCATCCTCTTCACCCGGATGCTTTCTTCGCTCTTCGGCAACCGGGAGGCTCGGATCCTCGTCCTCGGCCTCGACAATGCCGGAAAAACCACCATCCTCTGTATGTTTCTCCACCCCCTCCTTTTTCTTCTTGAATTTGTTCCACGTTTTGGATCTACGGGACTACATCTATTTCGCTTTCTTTGTTTCAGATCGGCTCCAGATGGGGGAAGTAGTCTCCACGATCCCAAGTGCGTCTTCTCCCTCTCTTTTCCTTTAATTCTGGAGATTTCTTCTTAGCTAACCGCTGGCTTTTCTTTTCTCTTTGGTCTGATTCAGCGATCGGATTCAATGTGGAAACGGTGCAGTACAACAATATTAAGCTCCAAGTTTGGGATCTAGGTACGTGGATCTGCCCTTTCTTACTTTTTCTAGTTTTGCCCCTTTTATTGATGATTTTATCAGGGTGAAATTGTTTATGAAGAATCTGACACTGATTTACTTGGTACTGGCCTGCTGGCTTTGATGTGTCGAAGCTCAACTATGTTGTTGTAATGCCGATTTTTTAGTGATGTCTTTGTAGTAATGAGTTTGGCATAAAATTTGTAGATAAACGGTATTTGTTTGATTGTTTGGAGCTTAATCATGATACTGCAATGCTGGTCGCTTTTGTCTATTTTATTTTCGTTTTATTTCTTCTTTGTTTGTTTAATGGCCTAGCAAGCTGTAAAGATCTGAAATTTTGTATGTTTAATCAATGATATTAAGTAACTAGAGTAGAGGCCCCTCAAATCTCAATTGCGAAGTTGGTTTTCCATGTCTTATAAGGAGTATTGGCTATGTTCCTAGATGGTTAACAGTCACATAAAAGTAAGCCAACAAGGGTATCATTGTAGACAAACAAAGTTACCATTGTAGGATGACTCCATCATGGTCAAAGTTAATAATAAAATTAAAAGTGACATGTTCCATTGTTGATATCTGAAGTTATTATGCTGAGTTGGAGAAAATGAATATTTTTTGGTGACTTAGTACCACATAATGTGAGAAACAACTTTTGGATCCACAGAAATGGGGTAATAGTCCAACATGTACAAGGCAACTGGGTGATAATCACTAACACCATGCATCTGTTAAAATATCTTTGTACTAGAGTTATTGTATGTTTTCAAATTGTGCAACTGATTAATCAGTGCAAAGCAAATAAGTAAACTTGCAAGAGACACTTTTCCAACTTTTGCTATGAACATGTCAACTAATGAATTTAGTTGAGCATCTATATATTTCATATTACCAATTCCAACATGCTTTCAAAGAGATGTGATGAGTTTGTTGGTTATATTATTAAGAAAGCCTGGTTCTTTTAAACTAGATAGTTTGAATCTTAAAAACTTGTCCCTATGTCTTAGTGAAAAATCCAGAATATATATATTCAAATATTATATATATTCTGGTCCTGTATAAGTAAAAAGCCCTAGCTGTTAGCCAATGTATTGTCCATGCTGGAGGTTTCTGAGTGTAAATATATGCTACAGTATATACTGATACTAGATCTAGCAGAGAGGCTTATGCTATATTGTGATACGTGTTGCATACTGATCGATTAACAATAAGTTTATACACTTTCAAGTCTTCAGGAATTATGGCCATGCATGTAGCTTGAAACTGTTACATCGTATCTGGGTTTTTTTCTCATAATTATTGAACCTTGGACTTATTTTTAACATCAATTTGTTGTTTGGAATGATTCATGTACTTTAACTGATTCATCTACTAAATGCTGTTTTTGACATGAACTGTATGGTTTGCTGAAACAGGTGGGCAGACAAGTATCAGGTATTTCATATCCTGCTTAATCAAATCTTCAGATAATGATGTTATATCGTGTCTATGTTTTTCCAACATATTAACTTGCTATGTTCTACCTCCTTATTGTTAGTGGAATCCTCTTAGAAGTCCATCCTTAGTGTGTTTGCTAACTAGTTTCTATGGGGGTCCTTCACTATGAAATCATCAAAAATTTCTCCAATTAAATATGTTAGTTCTTAGATATTCATAATAATCAAGCTTTATCCAAGTTTTGTGTTGCCTTTGTGGTCCTTATTCACCAAACACTCCTGTTTAGGGTAATCTCAGAGTTTATTTAAGTTTTTCTATATATCTGCCCTAATATTCACAGAAATCGAATTTATATGCACTTCATCATTCAACATGCTTTTCATGACTGGTTCTCAACCTAATGTCAAACCTCTGCCTTTTCTTATTTGGGCTTGGGACTGGCATTGGTAGCTACATGTTAGTTTATAGATATGAGAATATATTTAAACTTTGGAGTGTTCCTCTATAGAGATGGAAACATGTTTCCTTAGTTTCAATAAGAAAGTGATCTACAATCCTGCGAATAATTTATAAGTAGAAATATTCTGACAGCACTAATACACAATCGTTCAAAATGGAAAGATTCTCATAGTGCCCTAGGAAACTATATACTGAAACTTAATAAGCATCCTATCCTAGACTATTATAGAAAGAAGACCTGGAGCTGTTAAAATCAAATTTAGTCATATACCTATAGCTGAAGAACCATAAGAAGATTTCAAAGTGTAAAGCTGATTTCCCAAACATGTTGTCTTTATGAGTGTCCCCTCTATTGATTGTTGACTCAAGAAGGCCTGTAGACTCACATATTAGTGAGATTTCTTTAATTGTTTGGAAAGATCAGCTCAAGGGAAATATCATGACCCTGGTGATCTGTCTAATTGTGGCTATACTTTACATTAACAGCTATGGTGAAGAGATTGCATATGCAACCTTTTTGATGGTGTTTGATCTATTGGCTAAGTCAACCTTCTCCGATGGTTGTTATTCTTAGAAGCTTTGGTTACATGAGCTGGGGTGTGTGTGTGTGTGCTATGCACTTTGAGGCGAGGAGAGAGAATGGGCTGGAGGCGGAAGATTTTAATAATCACAAATGACTAATGTCATAGGGAAGACCAAGTTTTGGTTTTTGATTGTAAATTCCTACGAGTTAACAAACCTTGTTATGGATGTCTATCTGTTTAGAAGATTGTATTAGAAGTGTTTAGATAGTTCTGAAACATAGAGAAAGCATGACCAGGGACACTTGTTATGTGATTCGGCTGTGTTTTGTTCCAATATTCACTTTATTATGTGTATACAGAGAAAAACTTATGCATGCAGTGATAAATAGAAGTCCATAATTTTGCTCCATGTAAAATCATGTCACCACCACTTTTTAACATAGATATGCCATTTCTGTAGTAGCCTTAAGAAAGTAAGTTTGGTATGTAAGGAATGAAGCCACCAATTGGATTAACACCATTTTTTAGTAAAAGAATTGACAGGTTCTTGTTTCAACATATCGGAATGACTCGTCTGAGAAAGATAGTGTTCTGTGGCCATATAAAGATTATTTTTATGCCTTTTGATTTGACAACTATAGAAGTTTGTAAATTAAAGAGTTAGGTAACTTGCTAAATTGACGTGAATTAAATGAAATTATGAAGTAGAATGGAAACCAATGTGGCCTGTATGCAATGTCAAGTCCTAAAGGTACAATGAAAGAAGTGACAACTATTGAGTGATTGGTGACAATGGGTTGTGTGAAAGACATTGCAGTCTCCTCTGATGTGCTTTTTCCTGCAGTGAAGATTCTGAAGTATATAAACTATGCAATATGTATATGATACTCCTTTATAGGGAACCAGATTTGGAAAAAGTACCTTCCTCATTCATAACGTCATGAACTCATAGGTATCCACAATGACCTCGTCCAACCGTATATCGAGGTCAGCATCCCTGCCTCATCCTTTTTCCCAATTTTGCTCTTGCATGCATGATTTGTGATGGAATCCGGCCTCCGATTCATGATAGCTCGATTCATGATTTCTATATGAATATGCTTTGGAATCATAGAATCATGCTTCCAAGTCAGTTGCGCTAGTTGAATCAGGCAATTCTGGCTTCTAAGCTATTATCAATGACTAAAAACACCATTAGGTCTATTTAGGTTTGATGGGCATTATCATATTGAGGCATTATCTAATGGTGGCTTATTCTTGAGTTTAGAATTTGATGATAGTGTTAATTGTTTGATGAAAATCTCTTATACAAATGTTGCATCAATATCGTCTTTGATGAGAGGCCTTGTTTATAATGGAGGTTGGGAAGGGTGTTACCCAGATAATGGTAGTTGGAGTTTTTGGAAGATCCATTACATGTAATTTGCATGAGAATTACCGCCTTGTCAGTTTTCATGGTGCCTCGCTTACGGCCCACCTCCCAAACCATTGAGTGGCTTTTATATGTGGGCTGACCACCAATTAGGTACCTAACTGGTGTGCCTAGGCTCAGGTGTGGGTTCGGATTTGGACAATATGCTAGGAGTGGTGGACGTATTTGCATATGTTGCATCAAAAGATTATGATACTCTTGTTTTCCCAATTGGTGCTGAGGCATCCTTATTTCAAGCATTACTATATTATTATTTTTCCCTAAATTTGCATCAACTATTCATCATCTCATAAAATTGCTTGATTTGTCATCTCTCTTGACTAGTTCATCATTCTTTTGAAGGATTTGTATTGTTGCATCATCTATAGGGAATATCTTTAATTTCACTAGCTAACATATTACATTACGCTAAAATGGATTCTTGGATTAATGTAAAAATGATTCTTTACCATTTTTATATTTTCCGATATATCTTCTGATTTATTTCTAGTTTTCTAGTTATAGTTTATCTATGGAATTTACTTTAATTATGAATATGGTTTGCTTTGTTGTCTGCCTAAAGGTCTGTTTTCGCCTAATCATATTGCAGTTTCCAAGCTGCCCACATACTACAACCACCTTTTAAAACACTTGTCATCGTTGTTGTTGAAAATGTACCCACAGCACCCTTGTGAACAGTTAGAGATGAATATCAATGTGGTACCAGTGAGCAAATGGATGTGATTCAAATGAAAGCTGAGTGACATGTTGTCAAAATTTGGTCTTTAGTTGATATGGACAATTTGATTGAAGATCAATAATTTGTGACTGTTTTTGTGGAAGACAAAACTTGTAGTTCCAGCACAGTATTTACAGCTATTCAATCCATGAGTTGGTATTTTATTAGTGAGTTCAGTGCGATAATTCAGCATCCTAGTTAGAGAGCATATTTTTCTATGTTTTTATTGATTAGAAGCTGCAAATGCTTATGATATACTAAACACAGAATTGGGTGGGCAATGAGAATCAAAAGTATATTGAATTAGTAATTAACTCTGCTGAGAATGCTTATATAGGAGCCTTTGGTGTAAAAATGAGTTATAGGAGAGGGCAGCCTAACAGTCTTTAGCTTCTCTAATATTCGGCTTTGCGTAATACCTTCTAATAGTTGGATAAAGTGGACATGTCTGTAGAGTCTAATTTGATTGTTATATGTGAGGAATACTTTGAAGTGTATTGTCTGAGTAAATATGTTGAAAGTTTGGAAGGCTATTAGTTTAAGATTGAGATTAAAAGAGATGATGATAAAGGTGAAAATGTGGTAATTTTGGGAGCTTAATAGTGAATGTGATCAAATAACTGTAGGCATGTCACCACTACGTGACAAGTGGAAACCATTCAAGATGATTTGCGTTTTCTACATCATAGGCTAGATACAACCTTTGTGAGGAAGGGTGCTTGTTATAGAGAGGGGGTGCTGGTGAAATATTTGCATGCAAGTAGGAGGAATTTTGATATACTCACAAAGGTCTAGTTATTCCTTTGTGAAGAAAATTGTTGGTTCTGTTATCTTTCTATCATATAATTTTAAGAAACATAGACTTGTATGCTTGCAGAATGAGCCATTGAAAAAGCCCATTAATAACTACTTTTGTCTTTTCATTTCTTTTTTGCTTTTTTGTTTTGGCATGTGTATTCATGTGTGGTGTGTGTGCATGCATGTGAACATATACAGGCCCTATTGGAGATGCTACTTTCCAAACACCCAAGCCATTATCTATGTTGTTGATTCAAGTGATACTGATAGATTGGTGACGGCTAAGGATGAATTTCATGCTATCCTAGAGGTATGCAGCATGCTAAAGATCATTTCTTCATTTGTTCCATTATACATTTTTGCAACAATACTATGCTATGAATCAAGAATGTTATGAAGAATCTGACTTCATGAATACTTTATTTATATGATCTGTTATGATTATTCTTTGGCAGAATTTTCTCGTGTGTGTATTTTATGAATTATATATAAAAAATATTTTTGTAATGTATTTATAAATGATTGGATGCTGATAGGGGAGTAAGGTGCATTAAAATTGATCTCAAAGAAAATCAGATGGTTCGAGGAAAAAACCTCATCTGCGAATGAGTGACTAGAAAAGGCCTTCAACCAAAGCCTTTCAATTGAGCTCCAGCCTCCAATAAGATGAACAAATGAGGAAGCTCTGCAATCTCTACTGCTTGAACTAAAAAACAATGATATCGTTCCTTTTGCTTATGATTTCGGTTTAAATTTTACAAATAAATTATCTCAAAAATGTTTTTTTTGTAAATTCACCAAGCATGCTATAATGTTATCTTACTGAAATTATGACAATGCAGTTCAATCATGAATGATTAAGTGGTTTGAACTAAGTCTGCTGCTGATATGACCATTTGGTTGATAAGCTAGGTCCATGCTTGGGCTATTTTGACAACCGTGAGGTGCATATCGTGACCCTTGTCATGGACAAGGTTCCCGGTGAATCGGTGTATCGTATCTGAATTGAGACTCTTTTTGTTTTTTTTGGTTGTGTTGTGTTTTTTTTTGGGGGGGGGGGGCGGGGTTGATCAGAGGATCCTTGTAAGTTGATGACAGGGTGCTTGAGCCCAAACAGAAATGTGGTCCTGCTTTTAGGCACCAATCTTGGAATGGTCCCTAGATACTGGTAAAGGAGGTAATTTAAATGCAACACAGGCATGTCCATTAGAAAATTAGCAATTGGTGTTACAACAGCATGAGCATCTTAGATTGCAATGGGGCCAAAGATGCTGCCAACACCTGTTCGTGTTACAGCTTATTAAGCTAATTTAACTTCATCATTATTGAGATATCAGTTATTTATACAAATCAATTGTTTTTAACCTGTCATCACAGTTAATTGATATGTCTCACTGTAAAATTTATGTATTCTTGGTGTGATAAACAAATCAAATGTAACCAGCAATATAAGCAGCTTATCCAGTTTTTATGTCCTTTTACTTTATTAATTAAATTGAACTGCATCTTCTAATCTCATATGGTTAAGACAGCATAAGTGATAGGCTTTGATAGTTTACCACGGGTGAGGAGTCAAGATCAAGGAGATTTGCAAGGAGAACATGTCATTGTACATATGCATAAAATTCTTTCTTGGATTTCAAATGATTGGTTGACTGTTAGCCATCATTTACTGATTATAGTAAATGAATTTATCATGATTAGCTGCATGTATCTTCATATAAATGTTATAATTTAAATGACTCGCATTGCAAATATCTCTGGATCTTCTTATTTTATGCTAATTACTTCATTGTATTACAACCATACCAATCTTGTTGTCTACAAAATCTTGTCATGGTGGCTATTTTACAAATTAGATAAAGTAAAAAAGATTCCCCTAAAAAAGATGAAGCCAAAAAGATGCAACTTAATATTAATATACTTGAAAATATTTCTCTATTTCTAGTTTTGTGCCTATTCCCTTGCCGTTTGTAAGATTAGATCTAGGCCTCAATTAATCTCGTCCCATTCAATTGTTGGTGATGTTGTTGTTGTTTTATTTTTTGGGCTCAGACTCTTTCCATTCAATTGTTTAGCAGTCAAATCTTGTGATATTCTAAGGTTAAGTTGACATGGATCAAGATTCAATAGTCTTTATAATTCACAGACCATAACAATGCCCAAAATGAAGTTAACATACACCTCCAGAGGGGAGGATCAAAACAATTACATATTCTGTTCTTCCAACAGCTGCAATGACTAAAAAATTTAATTGCTTCATTTTCTCTGCCAGGAGGAAGAGCTAAAAGGTGCAGTTGTCCTCGTATATGCAAACAAGCAGGTGAAGAGAGTTGTTCTACAATTCAATTTAGCCTCTAGAGCTCCTTTTTTTTAAAAAAAAAAATTGTTGTGAATGTGTGTGAACCATTATTTTAGCATTTCTTTAATCAATTCATTTATTTAAATTTATTTTGGTTAAAAGAAATTTTGGGAGTTGAGCATTATTCTGCATATATCCCTCGAAAATCACCTACTTGTTTGTTCATCCTTCAAAAATAGAAAGTGAATACATGCCTCAAAAAGTTTGAAGTTTTCATCAATAGCCTTTCCATCACACTACATTAATTTCAGTTGTTGTGACTATAGTTTGGCTACGTTAAAAGTTGATTCAACTTGTACCATGATTATTTTCCCTTAGAATTTTGAGAGAAAGAAAGCCAATTGTGAATTTGGCATGACTCTTTCTGATCTATATCTTACTTTTGTTTATGGCCCACTTTATAAGCAGTTGTCTCATTCAAGCATGATCTCTTTCTCCATAGAAAATCCATTCTAGCAATTGCTTGTTTGCTCTTTCCTCTGTTCCTTTTCTTTTTTTTTTTTGGTCACTTCTTGCCCATTGGATGTTCCTTCGGTTCATATGTCATCTTGCTGTCTCTTTGTGAACACAGTTAGCTATGCTCTTGCTCTGGTAAGTTTTTACACCTTTGATATAATCAATATTTTGCTTGCTTTGATTGCCATAGTATACCTCACAATATAGTTTTTTTAAGCGTGTGCGCCTCACTATTCTAGTTTTTAACGTTGTCTGTTTGTTGGTGATAAGGATAAACACCTCTATAGTTAGGTCTTGTAGCTATTTTGTCATAGGTTGCCATATTTAATCAGATTAAGGCAGTACTTTGTGAGACTCTTCCTATGTTGCCTATATCATCTACTTGGAGAATATCTTGGCATCCTGGTGCCTCAGTGGTATAGTTATTTGTGTTCCTGTGCAGGATCTCCCAGGTGCACTTGATGATGCTGCAATAACCGAAGCCTTGGAACTTCATAAGATAAAAACCGTCAGTGGGCCATCTTTAAAACTTCAGCTCTAAAAGGAGAAGGGCTATTTGAGGGTTTAGACTGGTAAGCTCAATTTACCATTTCAGCTTGCAACTAATTAATGAAGTGCGAAACTAACTGCGGTAGCTTCTTTAAAGAAATCAAACGGTGCAAAACTTAGTAAGGTGAACTTTTAAAGAAGTGCCTGACTAGTTCTAATCAGTGATGCTGGCCATGCTTGGCAGATGCCTCATTTATGACTAGTTAATAGCGGCTAACATGGTCCAACATGAAGATCCAAGACATAGCTGTTAAAACTTATGATGGAATTCTTGGATTTTCGTATTCATTACGTTATATCTGGCTTTTGCTCTGTGCCATAGAGCTACCCTCTCAGAAATAACTTTTCAAGTGCTGAGGTTTAAAACTTCATTAATTTTGTGTAGATGGTGAAGAAATTAGTGCATGGGTAATGTCATGCAGATAGCAAACTAGAAGAGATAGTGCAGTAAGAACATAGCTGTATGATTAATATTCATCTATCTTGCAGCTTGTGGTAAAAAACTGCATGACAACATGAATTGGTTCTTATTCCTTAGATGATCGTCAATGTGATTGAACATGACAAACTCCATAATTTCATTTTCAGCCTGCATTTTGTGTCCATCTCTTTCATCCATTTGGATTTTCCAAGCATAGATCTTTATCCCATCTGATGATTTGATGGTGGAACTCTTCTAAAATTAGCCAAGAGACATGTTCTCTTGTAGGCTATTACTTGTGTATAATTAATTTGTTCCCATGGGGATGCTCTAGTGAAAGTTCTGATTTAGAAACAAGATGGAAATTCCATGACGTGCTAGAGCTTAGTGGGAAGTGATGTTCATTGATGCAGGCTCAGTAACACGCTCAAGTCTGGGAGCTAATTTGTGAAGTACAATGGTGTACATCTGTCAGATATAGAAGGGAGGATGGAGGGACTTGCAGATCCTGGGGAATGATCCAAGAAGATCTTGGTTTTCATGCCATGATGGTAAAATTTTCTGACATATCTTTTTCCTATAGCGCGAGAGTTTTCCTCGCACATTACTTGTGAAATTGTGGTCAAGGAGTTGGAACATGTATCATTCTGTTTGGCATTAGGAACTTTGAGCAGCGTTAGAATTGGTGGAGCAAATATTGTTTGAGGGTATAAATTATTTACATCCTTTCAAGATTGCGATTGATCATCATTTAGAACTATTTAGTTTCTATTTGGATAGACGATCAGTGGTGATTCTGTTTCTTAATTAGTGTCTCCAGACATCGTTTTGAGAGAACCTTATTGGGTATATATTATTTATTCTTTGCCATTTCAGCAACGTCAGCTAATTGTTGATGCCTTGCAAGACGCAGGTGAGAAATGGGAAATACAAAATGTCGAATCATTACGTAAGTTGGGCGTGACCGTGATGGATTTTGAAACAGAATTAATTAATCCGTGAGAGCGGCAAGCGTAGTTTTGTTTTCATGTGCGATGCGGACGTGCATCCGAACCGTGGAAGCGTGAATCCATGCTGCTTTCGTTCCCGTGCTCTGATGTGCAACCCTCTTGATTTTTGTGATTTTCATTTAAAAACTACGTTTGCTTGATTCAAAGCCAACAAAATTTAGCTATGCCGTTCATATCATGTAATGTCCCCATTATAACTATCAATCTGACAAATATACCTCTTAGATTAGTTTCAAGTCTTTCTTTTCTAAAAAAATAGGTTTGAAACGACATTTATCCTCTCCACAGGGTCAAATAATATATCACATGCCACGTTGGAGCGTTGGGAAGTTAGGACTTCAAATCGTTACAAAATTGTTATGCCTTCATTACGGTATTTATCGATAAAGGGATCAGCAGTAGTACATCTATTATCTCTGTAATCAGTGTTATATGGGGTTTGGGTTTGTTGGAAATACGTTTTGCGAAGCAAATAGTTTATTTGGGTATGTTATGGGATAGAGCCAATCATTTTGGACATATGCACATATTGTACTAGTTGATAGTTTAGCCCGATGAGAGGTTGCAATGCAATCTGACTCAGCGTGTTGTACTATACTTAGCTTTTATATAAATATAGAAAAGAAAAGTACCTTACTTTCTCTAATTTCTTTGAAAAAAATTTTTCGAAAGCAAAGTAGATTGATAAACAAATTGTCCAAGAAATAAAAAAGTTTGGTAGGTTGATAAATTGCAGCCAATCATGTGTGTTGTGTCAGAGCGAGAGGGGAGAGAGAGAGAGAGGTGGTCTAACCAATGATTTCGAGAGGGGAGAGAGAGAAGGTGGGTTGCCGGGCACTGTCATCCAGAATACTGGCGTGTTTTTTTCCTGCTATCATCCGCCTTTCTTAAGGGCTTTGGCACAAGGCTCCCTCTCCTCGAAAACTTTGGTACAAAGCCTGTCGTTCTTTTGCCCAGCAAAAGGGAAGACAAAAACACCCAGCTCAAAAGAGATACTTGTTTCGGAAGACGCAGGTTCGCATTCCAACGTGGGAATGCACGTGTTTCAATTATTAGAGTGTAGCAAATCGAAAATGGGAGCTCTATATTGTCACCAAAGGAGGGGTCTATTTCCTATCTATCCTACACCCATCTAGCTCGTAGGTAGTCACAAGAAATACGTTTATCGGCCTACTAGCAAAAAGTTTTTAATCTACAAAACCAGGTCTTGCGTCTGTCAGGGAAAGCAACCATTGTGATCCGATACCTGAAATTACTGCAAAAGTAACCATGAACAGTGAACTTTATTGAAAGGTCCCAAGTTCCGCACAAATTAGTTGAAATGGTATGTCACAAGCTATTCAAATGTAATATTAGATAAATTATAAGAAGACCGTGCTGCTCTACTGACAAGTTTTCTTTTGCGAGATAATATTTCGTACATAAGACCATGCTCCTATTATTTATTTCTTTGACATTATTTTGACTGTTGAAATAATATTATAATGAATAAATTTACAACAAATCCTTCATTATTTTATAGCAAAAAAGGGTCACAGTTATTTATTTGGTTATTCTTTAATAAATGGCTCACTTTGTGCTTCATTAAACAATCAAGCCTCTATCCAGATTGACGCGCATATTTTAGTCATTGTCGTATTGGTAATGGATGCGAATTTGATGCAAGTCAATGCACATCTAAAAAGAAAAGGCAGCTGTTATAAATCATTATAGGACCTTCTTTACGATGGTTAAATAAAAGTTAAAGCAAATTTTTTTATTCCAATAAAAAAAATTATTGGTGGAAACTTTCTGTAACGTCATCTTGATTCGAAACAACTAAGAGAGAAAATTTGATCATGAAAACAAAATATGAAACAAAAAAAAAGTTTTTATCATTTTGGAGAGAAATAATTTTATTGTTGAATTATGTAGGAATCAAATTAACATTCACCCCTCATCAATGCATTTTCATCAACCTAATCTAATTTGTTAAATGTAATTCTATATTTTTTTCTATCAGCACGTTCAATGTTGCTAAATATCTACCTTTAATTAGGAAAAATGATATCCAACTATCTACATGAATTTGGTGAAGATTCCGCTTCACTAAAAGTTTTGTATACTTCATCTTAAGTTTATGCTTGCAATATAATTAGTAAGCGTTCTTTACCAGTATTTACTCTTACCTTTTATCAAATAGCTAGATGTTAACAAACCAAATACATGATCTAGGTTTGTACCTCTAGTGTTCCAACAAATTGGAAAATCCTTTATCTAGATATCAATGTGGAAGTCCTTAATGCTCGAATATGGAATTTTCTCGGAGCAAAGTCTACTGCACACTGTCATGCATCCTCAAAGATATTTCCTTCTTTTCATCAAGAATCAAAGATAATAGAACTCCTATCCACCCATGCCATCCGCACTGAATACATCTAGTCTAGTTATAGTCAAACATATATTTTGCTTTCTTATTGTCGGTCGGTTAAGCACACTGATACCTAGATTTCAGCTAGATTTAATATCTAAGATATCTTCAATAAATTAAATCCGTACAGAAATTGGTTGCAGGCCTGGTACTAAATATATCGTGGGCGACGCCTTCTATGCGAACGGCCGCCAGGATGGGAGTAATGAATGCCACCCTGCTTATTCCGTGAATAGCCACCTGTCGCCAACCAACTTCAACGCATCTTTCTGGACCAAACAATTGGACACGTGGCACCGCCAGTGGGACCTGCATTGACGTCTCTTGTGGTTGGCTCTGCATTGTATAGGGTCCAACGTGGGAAGGGGAGTATAGTCGTAAATTACACTCAGTTTTGAGGGCATTATGGGGATTTGGAGATCTTCCGTACGGTCGTCGGCGGTTCTAGCCTTTCGGCGTCTGATGGTGATGAGGCCTAAAGGGCCACCCAACCTGAATGTTTGTAATTAAAAGTTCGAAAACACCCAGCAATCATCGACTCACTGTCCCTAAATTTTCATTATTCCAGCGTATTTGGTTATTTGCCCGGCCAAACACGCCTAATCCCATGAAAGGGACATTAAATAAATCAGGTATCAACATCAGAACTAAATAACAAATGATAATACTTATAATATAAAAATTAATATATATAATTATCTTTTCAAACTAATAATCAAGAACATCACGGCTAATCATCTACTACATCATGTAGACGGCTTTGAATCCAAACCTCACTCTAATCATATGCACATATGTATTAGATTAGACTCTTGACAAAGTCTTAGATGATTAAATTGGAGATCTAGAATTGAATTTTGACCTTTTGTATTAAGAATAGTTTAGAAGTAATCGAATAGGGTTACCCACCAAGCCCGTAACAGTAAATGATGACAATCAACAAGTAAAAAGATGGTTGCTTATTGTATGGAAATAAATAATGATTCAACATGGCATCTAAATATCATCGGATGTTACAAGTTTGATCCATCCTCCCAACCTCGACTTGATCCAAATGTATGTACTATAATAATAATTTTATTCCGATATGGACATGTTGCTCTCTAGCCTACCACTACTTTTATCACGATGCTATAAATAATTTTAAAACTATTGATTATTATTTATTATAATATCTTGATAATATAATAAAAATGATAATATAATATATTAATTATTAAGATAAATGATCGAAATATCTCCTCAATTTTAGCTCAATTTTATTTATCTATTCAATTTTATAAAGTATCAAATTAGCCCTTCAAATTTTCAAAATATTTCAAAATGATCAAACTATTCATATCTATTAATGGAATGATGTCATATGACCACCATATAACACTATCATTTTATAAATAACCAAACTATCCTTCTTCCCATCTCTTCTCTCCTCTCTCCTCTTTGATTGCTTCATCCCTCCTTCCTACTCCCTCCTCTTTGATTGCTTCCCCTTCCTCCTCCATCACCAACATCCTTCATTCTTTCTCATCTTTTTGCCCCCTTCCCCTTCTTCCTCCATAGTGGCTCTCTCTATCTCTGTCCATTCCTCACCAGCAATCCATCCTTCTATCTCTTCCTCTTGCTCTTCATCCACTTCTCCTCTAAATCTGTCTATAAGCTTTCTCCTCTACGGTGGCTCCTTCATCTTTTTTCTTCATCGTCAATAACTCCTCCTTCGTCATCTACTTTCCTCCTCTTCTTCTTTTCAAGCTTGCCTACGAGCCCTTCCCCTCCTTGATAGCTTCCTTCACTTCCATCCCTTCTTCACCGACTCCTTCCCCATCTGCTTTCTCTCACCCATTCTTCTCCTCTAATTTCGCCCATGATGCTGCTCTCCCCTCTATCTTGATCTCTACAACTTCGTCATCCCCTTATATAATGGCTTCTTCCACCTCCATCCTGTTGTTGCCAAACCAAACTCCAGGGAGTTATTAGGATGAGTACCAAATAGGTGCACCTTGCTTTCGATAGAAATATATTTGCAAACATTCTCTTGCTGAAATTTATCCGACGAGGGATCTTTGGATGCTTAAGTTAGTTGGAGTTCAGAGAACATATAGAGAAATCACATAAATCATAGTCTGCTAAGCCAGCTAAAAGCATAACCCGATCCCCATGTTATCTCCCTTTATGCAGTGATAGGATGTGCCTTGCTTCATAACTTGTATCTATGGAAATACGAAATCATGGAAGCTACTGAATTCAATGTGGGTTTAGTGGATAGTTAATCTCATCTACGATTTCTTAATTATGAGTAGTTAATACTCTTGTCGTGCGTTGTAACTGTTCCAGCGATCCCAAATTTTTGGATCGTGGATTTTGTTTTTAGTTGATACTCGATGGACATCCGAATTAGACAGTTGATTTGATACTAATATAATTATCGATCTATGAACCGATTGTGCTGGCCGACTAGTCTTCGAGCATTGTCAATAGTTGTCTAAATAGATCTGATGATGTGGATAATTGTCGATCCTTAACCGAATAAGAAGATCAGATCTCTATCGAGATTGTAATTTTAAGTAAATACCCCCAACACATATTTTCTCGTGATGATCCTTCTTACATCATAGAGGAATATTTTTATCAATTAAAATGATAAGCTAATATCATTTATTGATAAGTAAATAGTTTGATTATTTTAAAATATTTAAAAAATTTGAATGATTAATTTGATATTTTTTTAAATAAAATATATAAATAAATTAGATTACAATTGAGATGGTATTTTGTATTTATCCTAACTTAAATTTCAAAAGTATAAAGGAGCATTCATTCGTATGTTTATCCGACGTTCACGTGATAACTATCCGTGTCTATGCATTGCACTCACGGCCACGTTGGATGAGGAAGTGATGGGAATCCAGTAACGGCACCGCTGTTATTTTGTTCGTAGAGCTTTTGCAGAAAAAAGAAAAAAAAAGAAAAGAAAGTTAACAACGGTGCCGTAAACAACGGTGCGCAGCAGTAAGGCGAGTAACAAGCTTGGCACCTAAAATGTTACGAAGCTTGTGTGCGTATCCCATTTCTCCTCAATCTGGCCGCCGGAGCAACAGGGAACCCACACGTCAGCCGTTACCTTTTAATGCGTGTGAGCCCTCCGTGTCCGTATGATCATTTATCTGATGGGAAGTAACTCCTCCGTTTCACTTTCACCAAGAAACTGGTACAACAACGTGACCCTTTGCTGGGCCCAACCATCCCAACGACCGCTCAAGAGTCCAACATCTTAGAGCCGTCAGATTACAATCCAAAGCAATCTGGCGGTCGTTCCCAGAAGTATAAGTGTGAGCAGGGAAGCACCAAATCTAGTGGGATCGTGGAGTGTACCTGGTGTGGTTTGACTCCCGTGCACCCCTTCCCACCCCAACCATCAAATCCCCCCTGGTCCCACCGCACATGTTGGCCTCTGCCTGCCGCTATCCAGCTCCTTTATTCCACCTCGGAAGCACAGCAGCTACGGACCCGTAGCACCGTTCTATCCGATCAGCTGTTCCCAATTGACGCGTGTCCAATAAACGCAACATTCCCCTTGGTCAACCCTTGACTTGACACGTGCCCATCGATGAAGGCCGAAGTCTGGATGGTGGTTTGGCTCAGGATAAGGAGTTCATCTGATGACGGCAGCCCAGTCGTCACGAGATTACCGGAATTACGAATCTGCCCTTCATCGGGTCGCATCACGCAGGGCGCGTGCCCGTAGCCATCGGTTGGGGGTGGGCCAGCCATCGGTTGGGGGTGGGCCTCAATCTTACGACTCGGCAAGTTGCCAAGGTCCAAGTCATCCGCGACACGGTAAAGCTTATTGCTGATAAGATTACGCTAAAAAGCTAGCCAACGAAATCTGAGGAGAAATACTGCCCACAACCATCTCACAAAATTCTCCGTCCAACCTACTTTGCCCGTTCTACCAATATCGCTAGAAAGGGGCAATCTTGACATTCCAACGGATCATATCATCCATCGCTGCGAAAGCGATTGGAGTTGTGATTGATCCGCCAATCCCGGCCACCGTTACCCCGTCAGATACAAAATAACGACCGTTTTAATGTTACAACCGTGTCAAGTTGTTTGATATCTATTGATCATTTTTTTATGAATATATATTATAAAAAATTAATTAATTTTTATTAATT
>KE504713.1:1364729-1376146 GCA_000441515.1 Elaeis oleifera | reverse complement strand
AAATAAATAATTATTTTTATATATAATATTATTATAAATAAAATAAATTTATCCATCTGTGAAATGATTAAATTATTTTCTCATCGATCAGCAAAATAAATATTTAACATTGTATCTAAAATATTCATCTTCAATGTCCACAGCTCCTCCTGGCTATCATGCAACGAACTAGAAATTATAGAGGAAAGATTTTACATCTATGCCAAAGAATTAACTTAGTAATATTTTCATAGAATAGGATTTTAGCTTGCTAAATGACATAATTATTTTACTCTGATAACCGCTATCTTATTTGGCTTAAAAGGAAGCTAAAACGGAATATCCAGTAGTAGGATAACGGCGTCATTGAGAGTTGAGAAGGAGGTCAGACGTTAAAAGGGGCGCGTCCACATCACCGGCCGCGAGAGAGCGGCACTACAAGGAAGCCCGGTCCCACCGGCCTGCGACGTTGATACGTTAATAGTACTAATTTTCGCTTCCTCTTCCCGAAGAGCCAAGGCCCCCAATCTCACCCGTGGGTCCCACGTCGGCACAGACCTACAACATCGCGAATGGCAGATATCCGACATTTCCCTAAAATAACATTAAAAAATCAATTTACGTGGCCGCCAGCCCTCCACGTGTCCCTGGGTCACCAGACTCTCTTCCCTCAACAAAAGGATAGAAGTCCTCCCAATAGAAATCCCCAACTCAGAAAACTAGATCACACACACGGGAAGAGAGTAATACCGACCAAAGGAAGAGGAACAGAAGGAAGAAGATGGCAAGCGAAACAGAAGGAGGGAAGGGAGGATATTGGGGGCTGGCGGCGAGGAGATGCGACTCGTGCAAGGGGTCGCCGGCGCTGCTGTTCTGCCGGGCGGACACGGCGTATCTGTGCGGCACGTGCGACGCGCGCGTGCACGGGCGAACAAGCTGGCTTCGCGGCACGAGCGGGTGTGGATGTGCGAGGTCTGCGAGCAGGCGCCGGCGAGCGTCACGTGCAAGGCGGACGCTGCCGCGCTCTGCGTCAGCTGCGACGCCGACATCCACTCCGCTAATCCCCTCGCCCGCCGCCATGAGCGCGTCCCCGTCATCCCCTTCCTCGAGCCCGTCGCCTCCGCCCTCAAGTCCACCGCTGCGGCCGGCGGCGGCGGGGGGTTCCTACTCAAGGGCGCCGACGACTGTGATGAGGAGAACGAGGCGGAGGCCGCGTCGTGGCTCCTCCCGGACCCGATCCCCCCGAATCCTACCCTCAAAGCGGGGACGATGGAGGCGCCGGAGCTCAAAGCGGCCGACTATTTCTTCTCGGATGTGGATCCATACCTGGATCTGGACTACGCCTCCTCGATGGACGCCCGATTCCGCCAGACAGACAGCGTCGTCCCCGTCCACGCCAAGGCGGTTGGCGGCACGCCGCCTCCACCGCTCCTAGCGCCCGACAGCGGCGATTTCACACGATCCAAGCCCTCCTACAGCTCCTACACGGCCCATTCCCTGAGCCACAGCGTAAGAACCCTAATAAAAACTCTCGATCTTCACGATTTTGGAATTAATTCACGATCTCTTGCCTGTTTCTGAAATTGCTGGAATCGGAGCAGGTGTCGTCGTCGGAAGTGGGTGTGGTGCCGGACGGGAGCTGCGGCGGTGGCGTGGGGGCGATGGCGGACGTGACGAATCCGTACGGCGGTGCGGGGAGGGCGGGGAACCCGGCGGCACAGATGGACCGGGAGGCGCGGGTGATGAGGTACCGGGAGAAGCGGAAGAACCGGCGGTTCGACAAGACGATCCGGTACGCGTCGCGGAAGGCCTACGCGGAGACGCGGCCCAGGATCAAGGGGCGGTTCGCCAAGCGGACGGAGATCGAGGCAGAGGTCGACCGTATGTACTCCGCCGCCGCCGCCGCGGCGCTCATGGTGGACCATGGTTACGGCGTCGTGCCGTCCTTCTGATATCGGGCCGAAGCCGGGAGCTTTGTGTTTTTTTTTTTTTTTCCCCCGAAGAAGTAGCCTGGAGCTCTGTTGTAAGATGTATTGATGTTTTGGCTTTTATGTACTCTTTCTCTTGCCCTTCGCGATGCTTGACGTATATTATTGCTATGTTCTAATGGCCTTTTTTTCCCCTGATCAGCGAGAAAATTAAGTACGGTTTGGGGGGAGAGAATGGGATGCCTTTTTCTTTTTTTAATCCTTTCTTCCCTTTTCTTTTAAACTTTATTCCGGGAGGCCTTTTGGCTTTTGAGATCAATTGCTCGAAGGCCATTGGTGGTTGGTTCCCTTCTCCGTTCTTTGAGCTCAGGAATGGATGAGAGTGGAGTGGACGTGACGACTTGGGCTTTAGGATTCGTATTCGTGTCGTTTGTGGTGCGGTCAAGTCTATTCCTTGCTGACACTGGAAAGTCTTCATAGATTGACACGAATCTAAAGGCTACGGTGAACGAACGATTGTGCTGCAAGTCTGCAACCGGAAACTTGAACGAAAGGAATGGATTCTAAGGAATATAATTGGAGGCGAGGTTCTGCAAAAGTTACCGATACGCCATTTATGTCTTATATTCTCGAAGTGAATAGTTTGGGTGCTGTAGTGTGTTAATGAACTCTCTTTTTTTTTGTTGAATCTGTCGCCATTTATGTCTTATATTCTCGAAGTGAATAGTTTGGGTGCTGTAGTGTGTTAATGAACTTTTTTTTTTTCTAATCTGTTGTTTTAATATGACGTATGGTGTCAAGGGGACACAAATGTGCATAGCTAAATCTTAACCTATTTCATCTCATTTGAAAATTGATGTTACTATTACTCTGCTAATCTTGAGACTGGATTTGGCTTCTGGCTTCTACATTGTATGTTTTTTTTTGAAGTTAAGCAGAAGGTAGCTGGAAGCAACCCCGTTTTATTAGACAAGAAGAAGATTACAGAGGGAGGAATTTACACACCCATTCCCACAACAATCCATCGGGAAGGACACAGACGATAGAAATCAAGAATAAAAAAGGTCACACACGACAGCCACCAGGATTATTAGCTTCTTGAGCCAGAGAGAGTCTTCAACCTGTCCCACAGTGCCAAATGATCATCTTCATTCTTTGGAGAACAGAGATTGAGCCTTTAGTATAACAGAATAAGTCAAGCTGTTCTTGTTCAGGAATATCCATGCATTTCTTTCTCTCCAAATTAACCAACAAATAGCAGCCAACGATCGATTCCCTGCCCTGTTGCATAATCTTTTCTTATTGTTCTTCATCCACACCGTCCAAAGATGATTGAAGCTGGAGGTTCTGCCTCTCAACTTGAGCTGAACCTTAATGGCATTCCACGGACTCCTGGCCAAGGAACATCTAAAGAATAAACGGTTCCCGGATTCCTCATTAGATTCACAAAGCACACATCCTAAGCTAATGTTCCTGCAACGTATGTTGGTTGACGTTTGTGATGCAATCAAGGCATCGGGCACAGTTTATCGGGTGACTTTAAGGGGGGTGAGGGATGCTGGAGGCATAAGAAAGATCTAAACTTTTTATCTTCCTAAAAGCTACATGTTCTTTGCACCCTCTCTCTTTCCATTTTCTTTTCTAGCTTTTCTCCATGACGTGCATACAATGGTACAAACGTTGCTTCCATCGATGCCCCAAAGTGCCTTATCACTGTTTTGGATCAGATAATAGGACATAAAGTTGGAGCATCTTGGTCGTCTTTAAATTTGGGCCATTTGGATTTGCAGCATATCTTTGTGCTGAAGAATGGATACAGCTTTTATTCCTTTAAATCGATTATATGCCTTGGAGTCTTTGATTTGCTTCTTTGGTAGCACCAAATTTTTTTGAGAAAATTGATGCCACCAAAGTTCTTCCTCATATAATTTCGGCTACCTGATATGATACATAGCTTTAGCCACCTTCAAAGTTCGTCATGGGTGATGGATCTGCATTTCACTTCAAGGGTTGATATCTTACGTTAGTGCAGCCAAGGGTAGCGGATGGAATATTCTGTCACAAAATCGTAACACATGGCATTGAAACAGATAGAAATAAAACTTTGACAGGCATGTGTATCACCATAATTTAGAAACACCAAACAACATCACGTAGTTACAAGTCAAGCTTGCTAATTCCTAACCAAGTGCCAAAAAAGCAAAAAAGGAACAAAATAAAACAATTAAAAAACAAGAAAACCAACTCCAGGCCAACCATCAATTTATGACCAGATGGCTAGTGGGGATGATGGAAGTCTGTACCCAAACTCCAGTCATCCATCTCATCAATCTGGCTTTCAGGCATCCACCAGCTCTGTACTACTTCGAGGTCATCGCGGTCTGTTAGGAGCTGTAGCACCTGAATGCAATACTCAAATCTAAGTTCTTCATACGCTTAAAACAATCTTTAGCTACTTTAATATTCAAAACAAAATTAAGCAGTTATTCTATTTTTTCAGACAAACGACGGTACTCCATTAATCTTATATTTCAGGATTCCACATTTCTGCGGAAATTATAAGTTCAGTATTAATTTCTATTAGATAAGGAAATTTAAACAAATATGATGATAAAACGAGTAAACTGTTGTTGAAGATAACTTCACTTTGCACTTAATGCAGGCAATTTTCTGGTCATAAACAAATAATCAGTCCTGTGATTTTTTATATCATGGGTTTAAGGCAAATTTCTCTACATTCCAATTGAGTACTAAGGCTTACAAGATAAAATTTCTACTGGGGGAAGGGTGTTTATAGAAGCAGAAGACAGTAAGGCAATTCTTTTGGGCTTTGTTTCTAAATGAATAGCAGAATTCTCAACAAACATGAGATTTACCTCACTCATCGAAGGACGCCATATAGATGTCTGTCTCACGCAATAGGAGGCAGTAAGCAGTAATCTCTGCAACTGACCCATGTCATATTTGCCTTCAAGCTTTGGGTCAGCTAGTTCAGCTATTTTCCCAGACTCTATAAGTGGCTTGGCCTGTACAAAATTGAATTTATCAGCAAGACAGCAACCGATTGACTTAGAATAACAGTAACACTGGACAAATTATATATATATATATATAATCTCACCCAAAGGAGCAGGCTCGGCTTTGATGAGTCCACAGGCCTCCTGCCAGTAACAATCTCCAATAGCAGAACCCCGAAGGCAAAAACGTCAGTCTTCTCATCAACAATCCCATGCATGAAGTACTCTGGCGCCAAATACCTGCTTGCGTTTCAGAAACATGGTTCAATTTTGAAATGTTTTATTGATCCATTTTAGTACTCTGTGTTACATTGCCTAAGCTCATAGTCAGATTAATGGATTTATAGAAGACTCGAGATAATGATTTAATGATGACACGGCTCATTGTTTGAGGTTTTCTTGTTTGAAATAGTTGCCTTTGATGTTTCATTCAGTTATTGGAGCTTTTCCATTCTGTATCTCATAAATTTGTTCAATGTAAAAGCTATTGATTATTTACCCAAAAGTGCCCTCTATTGGGATGATATAGTGATGAGTCCATTGTTTTGGAAGCCATTTTGCCAGTCCAAAATCTGAAATCTGTAAGAAGAAACTCCTGATCAAGCCAAGAACCATAACATATATATGTACACGTGCACACACTGCTAATTCTAATTCAGTCTGAACTAGGACCTTCACCTGGGGTTCAAAGTCTGGCCCAAGAAGAACATTGGAGGCCTTTATATCACGGTGAATAATTCGGCGCCTGCAGCATCTGTGCAGGTAGTGCAGGCCTCTAGCAATCCCTATTGCTATCTTATATCTCACCGACCACTCGAGAAACTTGCCATTTTACCTGAAACGTGTTATAGAAACTTTGTTACCTTGACTTTGAAGAGCAATGGGAAATAGAGAATGGGTGAATCCTCACCATGCAAAGCTGATGCCAAGCTTCCATTTGGAGAGAAATCAAAGATCAAATGAAGTCCATTCTCAATGCAGCAGCCTATAAGGAAGGCTGTGTTTGGATGGCACACATGCCCAATTATGCCTAGTTCTGTAAGGAATTCTTTCTCTTTTTCTCACTGGTGTTGCCTTTAGCTAATCTCTTCACTGCCACACTTTGGCCGTTTTGGAGGTCTCCTCTGAATACTTCTGCATATCCTCCTCTACCAACCATGTTGTCTGATTTCCAAAAAATAATAGATAAGCTATGTAAAACAGTATATTAATTGATGCAAAATTCGGTAGGAGGCAGCCAGAGATGTAGATTCCAATTGGTTCAAAAATATACACAATTGAAGCATAGTAGAACTATATTTCATGTCTCTATAGTGAAAAATTTGTAATTAGACAAGCCTTGAAGAGAAAGAAGAAAAGAATGAAAAAGAATGTGATGTAGAATGATACACAAATAAATTATGTATGTTGTGAGAAAGTTGGTGATATTCCTACCAGGATGGAAGTTATTTGTAGCACGAGAAATCTCTTCATAGCTAAAACATCTCCAAGAAGGCTTCTGGTCTTCAGTGTAGGTTGAACACACATCAGTCTCCTTTCCAACCAATTCCTCTGGTGAACGAAAGAAGGAAAAATAGCTTGACAAAGACAGGCGCCTCCTAATGTTCGCGCGAATGCGACTCCTATTCTTATTGCCAGAGGGACTCAAGCACTCCTCTGGGGCAGGGTTCTGTCCCTCAGGTCCATCAAGAACAGCTTTTGGTGAGCTCTTCTCGCAGATACTTTCACAGGATGAATGCCTCTTTTCTTTCTTGGAATTTGACTCAAAAAACTTCTGCAGAGGTGACAGGGCCTTGCCAACATGGATGTTTTTGGCATTCCATGTCGAGCTCAAGGATCGGTTTCCTGTGGTAGATTGATAAAATTCAATGTTTGATCATGGAAAACACCAAACCTGATTCAGAACAAAAGAGTACCTTCACATGTTAGGGACTCCAAATCAGTGTCATTTTGAGGCAGACCTTGTTTCCAACAGCAATAACCGAGCAGCCTTCAGGAGCATACTTGAAGCAATACTTCATGATTTCAAATGAATTTCTAATGCATAATTAAAGTAAATCCATGAGAATAAAGTTAACAAACTGAGAAACTAATGCCAAAGAAAAAAAAGGTCAGAAAAGGAGGAAGTTAGCACTCCACTTGATAGCTTGCATCATAATTTATCCATTGCAAAAAATGTGGAATGAGAAGAATGAAACCAGCTTATCTAGGTGTAGGTGGCAGTAGCCTTACCTCTGAGATGAATTCCTTGAGCCACCAACAAGAAGAAAGTTGGCTTCTATCAATGCTGCCTCATCTGTAAGGCCCCTTCCAATGCTCGAGCTGCTCCTGACTTTAGCCTCCAAATTCACCTAAGAAAATGAAGTCGTTTTACAACAATTTCACCAAATTCCACCGCATAACCCAATGAGTGATAAATCCTGCGACAGTTTTACCTGCTTAGTTTGGCAGATCTCGGTGAACTCTCCAAGCAAGGAAATTACAAAAGCTTTTGCTTGGCGAAATCTAGTCTTATCAGAGTTAATTTTCTTCTCCCTTTCCCAACTGTTACAACCATCGAGGAACCATGAAATCAATTGAATTTGGAAATGCTATATGAAAATAGTACTCTAATAATCTACAAAATAACTTCTAGAGTTGGCAGGACGTATCAATTTCAACCAACCGAGAACATGCAAGGCTACGATGGTGTCATTTGGATGAGCTGCATTTCCAATAGCCCATGAGAGCAGCTCACTGCTCACCCGTCCATCAAGTGAAATACCAACTAGTATTTTATCAGAAAGAACACACTCCTCTATGGAATCCATTTGTGAAGCAGAAAAATTAGAGCTGTTGCTTTCCTAGGACTGAACGAAGGACACCATGTCACTATGAAGTTTGAAATTTGTAGAGCAGAGACTTGCATGGATGGAGATGTGAAGAGGTGGGCAGTGGAGACCACAACTCGCCGACATTCAAATTGCCTTGCTTAAGAAGCATGACAGAATAAGAGTGGGAGGAACAGCACCGGAATTGTTTGCTTAGTAGATGGAGTGATGGTCTTCTCATTCCTGCATTGGCCTACACAATATAATGCGTTGGTTGGTGAGTAGTTGGGTGGAAGCAAAGACTGGGAGATTGATTTTATCTTGATGTTGAAGCCAAAGCATGTGGACAAGGGCGTGATGGAAAGGTCTACAAGCTACTGATTAGCCCTCGACTGTGTAAGGATTCCACTTCTCCATGGCAATGAGAGGGCTCTGGTACTTTATCGATTTGTATCACTGACGTGGCAAGAGGGATGCAAAAGGTTGGGATGGGAGGATTGGAGAAAAGATTTCCTCCAGGTAAGTCAATATTAAGTTTCGTTTCCCTGGGACCAAGTAATAGTTTCCAAGTGGTAATGATTACACGACCATATATGCTAGGATTTTAGACGATGTTGAGATTTTTCGTCGTAATGGAACTTTGCATGATGGCACCAGGCCAGGAGTGATGAAGGCCCAAATGACGTGCTTCAAACTCACTTCTTTGAGCCAAAAAAAAAAAAACAATGATACGTGCATCATATCGTTCTGGGAAGCTCTTTGACATATTTTTCATTAGTAAATTTCTCCTTCACTAGAAAAGAGATATCTTAGTTGCAAGACTTTTGGAAGTGTTATAATTTATTTATTTTTTCCTTCATAGAGTATAGATTGACCGTTTTGTTTCCATTTTGCTCATATTCAGAATTCTCAATAGGTTGCATAATTTTGCCAAAAGAAATTTGCGTAATTTTGAAGGATTATTGGACTTAAAATTAACATAGGATCCTGAAAATCTAAGAGTAATATACCTTCACAATTTCTTAATCATGAAAGGCCCTCGTCAAATACTTATGAAAACACTTCCTAAAGTTTTACGATGGATCCTCTACCAACCACTGAGGTAGAGCACTCTCTATCTGGGAGCAGTTTTCAATATAATCTTTAAGCAATTGGAGCTGATATAATCAACAAAATCTCTACTCGGTATTTGGAGTGTCCAGGGAAAGGTTGGACCCAAAACGACCAAAAAGGATAAGCCCTTGACCCAGAGCCAGCCCAAGTTAAGGTTAGTTTGGGACTGGTCATGCACAAGTACATATCTTCTTAGCTAGAAGTGTGATTTTTATAAGATGAAGACATGCAGCCAATTCCTATGTTCTATAATTGCATCACCCAATAAATGGTTAGGACCATACCTAACATAATACACAATCAATTGCAAATTAACTACCATCTCTCGTCATCCTCTCGATTGCACGAGAAATGTGACAGGCATTGAAAGCAAAATTGTCATATGTAGTGCCAATGTACTAAATCAAATGATGATATTGTTATTGACTTAAGAGAGTTGGTGGAGCTACCAAGTTAATGACAAAGTCTGAACTTCTTAACACCTATTTTCCAGGTTAGCATGTGCATGAACAAAGTGAATTATTTCTCGGTCGACTTTACTTTCATGCATAATTATTTGTATTAAAATGCAAAAAGCAAAAAGATTAGAAATAACGTAATAGCACACCACCTGCAACTTACGTTATGTTTTTTATTCCAAGCAGGCCTCCTTCCAGCATGTCATCCCCATCGAAAAATTTTTATGCACCACAGATAGTAGAAAATCCAACGTGGAGTGCACAATTTTATATAATTGATTCATGTAACAATCATTTTTTAATATATATTTAATATTTATTGTTTATTTTTTCGTTTAAAATTTCGTATGTCTATATTCTCTGAAAAAAATTATGACATTCCGTGATATATTATGACTTCTTACATGCAGGATGTCATAATATTATCCAAAAAATTATAATATTTTGTGATATATGATGACATTCTGCATCAAATTATCATTTTCTGCATGCAAAAAATCATAATATAGCTCACGATGTCATAATATAGAAGGGATATTTTTTTCCAGTCACTTTCCAACATGCATTTAATACCTGTAGTTCCATTTTTTCATTTGAAAATTTGAATAATGAAAATATTTCTTCTCTTTAAAAAAATTTATGACATCTTGCATCAAAATTATGACTTCCTGCACGTAAGATGTCATAATTTTTTTCAAAGAGAAGGGATATTTTTATCATTCAAAATTTTCAAATGAAAAGACGGAACTGTAGATATTAAATATGCTTTGAAAAGCTATTGCTACGTGGACCAATCATGTAAAGTAGTGTGCTCTACGTCGGATTTTTACACTGCCTGCGGTGCACAAAAAATTCCCCATCCCATTGGGAACCTTGTTTTGAATAGACCACATCATGGGCCAAGGCCCATTACCTAAGCTAATGGCATTGGACCGGTGGCCCATGATGGCCCAAATGCACAACATGTATGCAACAGAAGTCGATGGGGAGCTGGGTTGGGCGCGGCCCAAAGAATCGATCACCATTATTAACCTCGTGTAACCATTGTGCATCATCAAGATAATCAGTAACGCTGATTGTAAATCATAAACTTTTTACTTCAAATTTTCCATTGATCATAGTACCATGACTAGTTTAAAGCCCTGTTTCGTTGTCAGGCTCATGTTACCCGCCGATAACTTGGCCTGCTGGTGATGCTGCCAGTTGGCCAAGCTGAGGCGAAGAACCAGAAAGATTTGGGAGTTCATGCAATTGCAGAAAGTTTTAGAGCAGATTGTACTAATTTTTGGATAATAGATTCCAATAAAAAGGTGATTTACGTTATCTTTAAAATTCAGGGATTTTGAATTCGTTGGAGGAAGCATGTCGCTTCCTCCGTTTCCCTTCAAAAAAAAAATTCATAGGCAGAAGCCCACTATCTAAAAGGAAAAGAAACAAGAAGAAGAAGAACATTAGATAACGTATCACATTTGTTTATCCCCTTCACCATATTTACCAAACAAATCTCGGACTAAGGTTGCTCCCACAATCCAGTATACACATCAAAGTTACAGTCGAACACTTAAATGTTAGAGCATCGGATCTTACAATTACAAGCCTATTAACCACCACACCAAATAAGAATTTGCCCAGAAGGATTACATCCATTCACCAACGACACACGTCTCATGCACCAACCATGTACCATTTTCGTCCTAACCCGTACCCCACGTAGTAATCGTGCATCTTCTCCACATCACACCGCATAAACATTGCTCTCATTTCCAAAATTTCCCTCCTCTTAATCTTCAATATCCACATCAACATCACCGTTCTCCATGCCATCAAGTCCTCCCCCACACTCATCCCATCTCTCCCTTCACCATCCTAGCGTAGCGCCCTTGAATGATAGGTGCCTCCACTCGGGCACCCTCGAACGCAAATGGCGGCAACCATCATTTCATGTTAACTAAATGATTCTAGTTAATAAAATTATAATTTTAAATTTAAAAATTAAATTTAAATTTAAATTCAAATAAAAAATATCATGTTGAATTACTTTCCCTATTTCAATTAATTTATTTAAAATAAAAAAATATCCTAAAAGAATTTCATAAAAACAGAAAAAATGGA